>JBBPKN010001748.1:0-12603 GCA_038089275.1 Pulveroboletus cf. rosaemariae | reverse complement strand
AAGAGCAGCTCCAGAAGAAGCAGCAGTAGAAGTTAGTGAAACCAAAAAAGGACTGGATATTCCTAATCTTGTGAGGCTCAGGCCAATCCAGGATGGATTGAATCTTGTCAGGGGACATTGTGAGCCTGAAAGAAGAGAGTAGATACTCAAGATACTCAGTGGAATTGATATGGAATTTGCATTTCTCAGGTTTGACAAAGAGGCTGTGCTTCTGGAGGCAGCAGAGGACTTCATGGACATGCTTGGTATGCGATGTCCAGTCAGTGGAGAAAATTAGGATATCATCCAAGTAAACAATTACCAAAATATCAAGAAGATCAGCAAAGATAGAATTGACAAACTGCTGGAAAGCCACAGGGGCATTGGTAAGCTCACATGGCATGACAAGCCACTCATAGGAGCCATAGTGCATACAGAAAGAGGTTTTCCACTCATCACCCTCAGTAATATGAACTAAATGGTAAGCATGCCTAAGGTTGAGTTTGGTATAGATGGTTGCATGGCTCAGAGCATCAAGGAGATCGGAGATGCATGGAAGGGGGTAGTGGTCTTTCTTTGTGATCTTGTTGAGGCCTTGGAAATCTACACACAACTGGAGGGATCTGTCCTTCTTCTGGACAAAGATGACAGGAGCAGTGTGAGCAGATGTGAAGGGTCAGATAAAACCAGTAGCAAGATGTTTGTCCAGGAAAGTCCTGAGTGCTTCAAGCTCAAAGGGTGATAGAAAATAGATGGTGCTGACAGGCAGTGAGATGCCTTCTTCCAGCTTGATCTTCAGGTCAAATTTGCAGTGAGGGGCAAGAGTAGATGCCTTGCTTTTGCTAAATACATCAGCAAAGTCATGGTATTCCTGGGGAATGCTGGAAAGGTTGGCTGAAGCAAAAGCAATGGAAGCAGAATGGAGATGACTCTCTGGGGGTCAGAGCTGCAGATAGAACAGGACTGAGCCATCAAGGCTACAGGTACAGGTGAACACTGATGAGCTGAGTAGCTTGATTGACAGAGGTTTGGGGTCATGGGAACATGGTGAATCAGGTTCAGAGTCAGCTTGGATTAGAGAAACTGGAGGCTGTGGAGATGAGCTTGGGGGTGTTGGCATGTTTGGTTCAGATAATCAGAATGAGATATGACTTGATACCCAGTCAATCAATGGATTATAGCAGGCAAGCCAGTTGTATCCTAGAACAAGAAAACTAGATCCATCTAACAGAGTGACATAGAACGTCATTGAAGTAATATCACCAGTGTCAAAACAAACAGAAAGATCAATGGCATTTGTAATCATAGAATTAGAAGAGCCATCAAACAGTCAGAGCTGCAATGAAGGAATGGAATAAGTCAGAAGATTGTAAGTACTGACTAACTTGGTATCTATGAAGCAGTCTGAAGAACCAGAGTCAATCAGGGTGGAAAACAGAGGAATTTCATGTGAAACAAGGGTGACAAGAGGCATAAGTGAAGCATTATCTAAAAGAATGGACATGTTAAGTTTAACCTCCAGTAAAGCATGGGAAGGATTAACACAATCTCCAGCCCATGTGGAGTTTTGAAGGCTGCAGACTATTTTTTTGCCTCTGAGATGGAGGCCTTTGATTTGGTTTCTGAAGTGGAGGTTTTGGCACCACAAGCTTTGGCCACCTTGGAGAAAGACTTGGGGCAGTCCTTTGCTATATACCCCATGATTCCACAGAACAAACAGAGGTGATTCTCCAGTTGATGCTTGTATTCTTTGGTAGTGAGCTTACCATCCTTATCAAGCTTGGATGATAAGTCCTGTTTCTGGGGAATGGATAACATGGAGGAGCCAGGGCAATTAGCCAACTTGTTCTTTGATTCATTAGGACCAAAGGTCAAAGTGGAGGATATGGTGGGTTTATCAGAGGACTTGGATGGATGAGACAACTTTCCTTGTCAGCTGAGTTTGAATTTGCACTCCCAGTAGCAAGCATCAATGGTCTGTGCCAGCTGGTGCAGCTCAATAAGTGTTGGCAGCTTGCCAACATGGGAAAGGTCATCTTTGATGCAGTTTGGCAGACCATTATAGAAATAGTGGCAGAGGGCACCTTCTTCATAATCCTGGACTTGGGATGCAATTCTGTTAAACTTAACTACATATTTGTTGATTCATTAACCTTCCTTTATAGTCAACTGGTCTAGCTGGTGCTCTGCATCTCCAACCAGGTCATGGGGTCTGAAGTTGGTCTGGAGTTCCTGAACAAACTCCTTATAATTGTCCATCCACAAGGGGCAGAAGTCAGGGTCTTCAGTAAGAAGGAGGTCAGGCTCAAACCATTCCAATGCCATGCCCTTAAGATAGAACTGAGCATAAGTGACCTTGGCTTGGTCATTGGCAAAGGCTTTGGGATGATCCTGGAAATTTAATTCACACTGCACTAGAAAAATGCGGAGCTTCTGGGAATCAGTTCCATCGAACTGGTCTGGTTCCCATACTTTGGTTTGCTGCGATATTTCAGGGGTATGACAGGAGGAGCAAGCTAATCCACAGGTGGTGCTAGTAAGATCAGTGATAATGTCATGGTGAATGGAAATAGGTTCAGGGTCTGGAAAAGGTTCAGGGTCATTCTCCAGAATATCAGAATACCCATTAGAGAGGTCATCTCTGGGTTTATCTGGTACTCCTGGCTGGGTGCCACAATTGTCAGGGGTGTAGAGAGGTTAAGGAACCTTGGAACCATCAGGGACTTCATCAACTTGAGCACTAGGTGTGGATAAGTGGGAGGGAGCAGGAGCCTGTAAGGCCAAGCCTGGTGTGCAATAAGCAGAGAAGCTCTTAAACTGATCTAGGACAGCGCAGGAGCAAGCTCTGATTACATGGATAGATATGATAGCAGTACCAGCACAAGCAGGAGTTTGAATATACTGTTATAAATGTTTTGACATACTCTGGGGGTACTCTGGATAACTCCAGAGTGAATGGGGCTTGGCTTCACCTTATGTGGTGCACCCTTATGCTAGTACTGAGTGCCCTGATTTTCAGAGGGGTTGGAAACTATTGGAGGTTTGAGATTGGCCATAGGGCTTTTTCCCAACAAGAGGCACAACATCAAGCTGTGAAATAAGTTGAGGGACTTTTAGAGTAGAGTACGATGTCAAGTCATAAGGCAGAAGGGGTCTGGGGGAAATTGTAACATCGTATTATGGTTGATATTCAAACTCAAGTACAAGATACCAAACTCCAGTACTTATACCTCAGAGAGACAGATTATCTAAGGAGGGAACAGAGATATGAAAGGAGTTGTCTCATAAGTGAAGCAGGTGCCAATGCATCCTGGATACAAATGGAGATGTTAGAGGAAACAACATCAAATAATGTCAAACTGAAACTAAGTGATGACAGGGAGAAGCATGGCACAAAGGAACAGGAACAGAAAGTAAGGTCAAAGGAACAATGGAGTTGTATTAGAACAGTATGGAGTTAGTATAGGTAAAGTTGTAATCAATTATTAGGTAGGAGAAGACAGAGGTAAAGGGAACTAGGAAACACACAGCTTAAAGCATAGAAGCAACCAGAGTTGCATTGGAGACATAGCAGAGTTGACCTGTTGGCATAGGATGTAACAGCGTTCTCCTGATCGAATCTCCAGTAAATCTGAATCTAGATCTAGATAAGGGTCAGATCTAATTGTGGCAGATCTCTAGATGGGATCTCCTTGGCTTTATGGCTAAGGGTATGGTTTAATCTCCACTCACTCTGAACCCTTATCTTTCATTCTACATAGCCTCTTCATTCTACACTCCTTTACTGCATGGCCCATTGGTCATACCCTTTACCCTTGCCCTATGCTCTCTTATCATATTTAGTATTGTGCTGGATACACTGGGTGGTCTGTGCACAATCAGGATTAGTATAAGTAGCAGGTAGTTTCTTGGTTTCAGCTCCCCAGCCTTAACCACTTGTTTATCTTGTACATTATCCTCTTAGTGTTGCCTCTCAATACAGGCTATTCTTTGAGTTCTAACTTGTGCTATGGCTCCTCAGGCTTTGCTACCCTGAGTTCACACACTGCTTTTCACTCTATTCAATCTGAATTCAACAATGAAACCAATGCACCCTCTCAAGGCAGACTGTTTAGGGTTAGGATGGGTCATTTAGAGATCAACACTGTAACACACAGCAGTGAAAATCTGAGCTGGAGCATGTTAGCTGTATGCAGGTACTATCACCACAAACTGGACCATGTTCTTCACATTGCTAGCCACCACATATTATACAAATAAAGAGAAATTAGTAGTATATCTTGTAAAAATAAAATTATACTGCTATGACCTCATTTTGATGAATAAAGGCATTGATGACTGCCTATTTGCCTGCTTTCTATGAATCTCCATGCCAAACACATGAAACTACATCTTTGCCAGCCTACCAGCATACTATACCTTATTCAAAGTTAAATGCTATATTTGAAAGGAACATAAAGTATACAGTAGTTAGAATGCTAAATACAGCTTCCAAGTTATCTGCTCCAGACCAAACAAAAGTGGACATAGCTGTAAATCCATTTTCAGCCAACCATACTGTGGCAACTGTGAAATATTGGGCCATTGGATCAAAAACTACTGATTAAAAGAAGAGATTAAGCATTAGAAACAGAAAGTAAAGGAAAAAAAGTCAAAAAATTTGAAATGCAAAAAGAAAAGGCAAAAAACAATGTCAAATTCAAATCAAAGGATAAAAGGGCAAATCAAACCACAGCCAACCCCAAGAAAAGCAGAAATAAATCAGATAATAACTTATCAAACTCAAATTCTGTTAGCTACTCTGCAGGCAACTTTATTTACTCCTGCTTTAGCTGGATACTGGATACTGGATTAATCAACCACATATGTAATAAGTATGCAGCATTCAGCACATTTACTTTATCCACCAACTTAATCAAGGGCATTATCAAAATAACCCACAACTTCAGATATTTGACACTGGTACTATTCTAGTAATAGCAATGGTCAAAGGCAAATGTGATTATACCATCAAACTAACCAATGTCAGCTACTGCCCAAATGCCTGAAACAACTTGATGTTCAAAAGTTGAATAGATCAGAGAGGAATTGTTATGTACTAGCACTACTTAGCTAATGTTACAACTGTAATATCAGCACTTCAAACTTTTTATGCTGTACACTACTCTACCCATGTGACTGTGGGAATCATACTCCTGATATGGGATATACATTGGTAACCCTAATCTATGGTTGAATTCCTTTTACAAGTTTTTTTTCTTTTTTACAGATCTAGAGTCTAGAGTATAGGGCTAGATCTCTAGATAGATCTTCTTGGCCTCCTTGCCTTGATTTTCTTTTAATATCTGTTGACCCTGACCTTTCCATATTACTACTCTTCTCTTTTATTCTCTCACATTTACATGGCCACCTGCCATATTTTCAGTAAGTATAATCTATGCCCAGTTTTCTTTCTTGTACAAGTTTCCATACTAGTCTGTATAGTCTACATGATCTGTGCATAGTACTGGGTAATATATAAAGGGCATCCTCAAATAGTCAAGACTTCTCAGTCTTGATTACTTGTATAATTACCTTTTTTTTATGATTTTCTTCTCTCTTCACAAGAAGTTAGTAGTCTATTCTACTTGAGCCAATGCAGTCTGTCTTCAAGTTCTCCTACAGGGCTTCCCCTTCCAGTTGTTCTCTCATCCAGCCTCTTAGGGTTATGTTTCCAGTGTTTTACCTTTTAGTCTTCATCTAGTTAGCCTTAAAAAATCCTAAGTTATAATAGCTAAGGGTTATTTTTTATTTTTATTCTAAGCTAAGTCCTCTTCTCTATTTAGTACCACTTTAGCCCCTTTCCTTTATCTTTCTCTAATATCATGATCTAGTCCTCTAATGTCATATCTTATCTTTGCCTTATTGCTACCTTGCTTCTTCTTACTATTTACTTCTTATCTGCCATTGATTCCTATTTATTTCTCCATTTCCCTATTTTCTTATTTAGCATTACTTTTGTATACCAGTGTCACATCCCATGCCAATGGACCAACTCTGCTATGTCTCCAGTGCAACTCCAGTTGCTTTCATGCTTTAAGCTATGTATTTCCTAGTTTCCTTTACCTCCATCTTTTCCTATCTAATAATTGTTGCCAACTTTACCTATACTAACTCTGTACCATTCTGATACAACTTTGTAGTTCCTCCAACCTCACTTCCTGTTCCTGTTTCTTTGTGCCTTGCTTCTCCCTGTTATCATTTAGTTTCAGTTTGATATTATTCAACATTGTCTTCTCTGACATCTTCATTCATATCCAGGATGCATTGGCATCTGCTTCACTTATGAGACAACTCCTTTCACATCTCCATTTCCTTCTTAGATAATCTGCCTCCCTGAGGTATAAGTACAGGAGCTTGGTATTTTATACTGCAGTTTAAATATCAACCATAACACAATGTTATGATCCCCTCATACCCCTCCTGCCTCATGACTTGATGTCATACCCTACCCTAAGTCTCATAACTTACACCACAACTTGACATTGTATCTCTTGTTGGAAGAAGTCCTATGGCCTATCCTAGACCTCCAATAGTTTTCAACCCCTCTGTAAATTGGGGCACCTGGTACTAGCATAAGGGTGCATCACATAAGGTGAAGCCAAGCCCCATCCACTCTGGAATTATCTGGAGTATCCCCAGAGCATGTCACAACTTTATAACAACCAGCTACCTCATATATATCTCATGGCCTAGTCCATACATACTTTGTAGCAATATATAAAGAGCAGGGACATAGACTAATTCTCCAGTCTAGAGCACTTGTTCCTTGTTCCTTGTTATCTTGTTACCTTGTTCTCTTGTGCTTTTTAGGCTGCCACTCCTTTGATTCCATTGTGAGCACTTCTCAAGGTTGTTCTCTCTTGTTTTGGTTTGGATTTATAACAGAAATGGAAATAACCAAAAAAATAGCTGCTTTGCCAACATGAATCCAGAGGGCAAGGTCATTCTAGAAGGCCAACTGCATGAAAATCTATATAAGATCAATAGTGCCATTGCCCTCCTCTAATACCTGCTATAATACTACCTTTTCTATTAAACTGCCATTTAATCTTGATCTATGGCATGCTTAACTAGGCCACATTAGCCTAAAAGAGATGCAATATTTCCAATGGCACCATCTAGTTACAGGCCTTGAACTACATAACAGGGAAAAACTACTACCATGCAACAAATGCACAAAAAAAAACACCACTGAGTACTGTTCCCTAATGTCTCAACAAAATAAGCCAAAAAAACCATAGAATGACTTCATATGGACATACAAGGCCCCTTTGACACATCCATCCAGGGCTTTATATATATCCTAGCCAATATTAATGACTATAGCAGAAAAGGGTGGAAGAAATACCTCTGTATCAAGAGCAAAGCATCTGGCTTTATCAAAGCTCTTGTTGAATAACTCAAGACCCTTACAGAACACTGGGTAAAGTCCATCCACTCTGACTAGGAAGGTAAATTCATAAATGCTGACCTATAGAAGTATCTTATGGAAAAAGAAATTATTCACAAGTTCTTAGCCCCTCACACTCCACAACAAAATGGCTGTTAAAAAAGAAGTGTTGCATGGAGCTAAGTGAAATTATAATAACCTATGAGAATCTCAGTAAATGTCAAGCTACTGGTATTAGAAGTACTACCTATAAGAACTATAGTAGGTTAGTACAGTAGCAAATGCCTATAAAAATAGGGCTTATCCTTAGTAGATGTCAAGCTACTAAGGATATAAACTAGAAAATGATACAAAGTGTATGCTTTAGGCTTATGTAAGGATTGCCATAAATGGAAATCTAAAGCATGCTGGTCAAGTTTACATCATGCTTCCTTGAACTGTATGGATTAGTTCATAGTAAAAAAAGAAAGGGAAATCAAAAAAGTGTGGTAGAAGAATTATACTCAATAATTTCTAAAGAAATGTACTTGCTCATAAATGAGCATGATTCACATCCATTGAGCTGCTGTCAATGCTGCTTCAGTGCAGTTGCCTAATATGGCAAGTTATGGCTTATTTGTGCTAAGGTCTGTGCAGTCAATCTGACCAGCTCCTGATATTATTATGCTTGTGTTTTGCATCTCAGTAATGTATAGCAATGGTCTCTGGTCCATGTGCAGCCTGTGTGATGTGTTTGATTTGCCTGTTTTGGTATCAGCATGACAATATGACTGCAAGTGTCAATCTTGCCCAACTAACCATTTTACAGTGACTTTAAAAAGTATTCCATTATCTAATCTAAGTCCAGGGCACAAAGCACCCTGCAAACACCCGTGGGAATTTCGTTTCGCTTTGGTGAGACCAAATATAGTACTTACTCTTGGCTACCATTCAGCCCTGAGGTCATGTGATTTTGCCCAGTGGCTGTGGAGATATGACCATTTATAAACAAAGACTTCATTATAATACTTTATGTACTTTTTATCTGAACACTATAATCATGATAAGAATATGATATATTTGATGTTGTTTGGTGATTCAAACAAATATTTACATGTAAACAATGTGTCTGAGCTTTAAAATGTTCTCACACTCCTTAATTTCATAGTCCAACCATCATATAATCCCTTTTTGCTGATTAAAAAGTCAATATTCCCACTTAGCTTGATGCTGGTTAATCTGCATGCTCTATTGCCACTGATCTCCATGTTGATCTCTCTACTATATCCAGGCTTTGCTTCCAAGATCATCCAGACTTGGAAAAATCATTTGGTTATCATTCATTCAAGCTTTCTTCCACCAATATTTGCCATACTGTTATGCTAGGCCTGGGTAGGGACAGGTGTAGACCTTGCTGTGGAAGAGGAGGATGAAGCGAACTGAAGGTAAGCTTCAAGATGAGTGGAAGGCAACAAATAGAGTGTTGTGCCTTAGTAGTACCAGCTACACTCCCAGGGGTGTGCTAAGATCAGATGCCAATAATCCTCTGGATAAGTGCCAGGACACAAGCAGTGGATTCCCAGTATGTAGGTACAAGAAGTAGTGGAGATGTGAGGACCATGAGGTGATCACAAGGTAGAAGTAGCATAAAGAGAGAGAGAACAGGAAGTACACTACTTTATAGTACAATGAGTAAGATTGGAGCAGAGATGTAAAGAGTAATTATGCTAATGAATGATAAGTAAGGTATCTGTGTAAAAACAGATGGAAAGTGATAGAATGATTATAAGTCAGCTGATTGAAAGATAGAAGGCCCGGGCAAAGAGCATAACATGAGAGCAGTCTAGGCTAGGCTAGAATGTGAGAAGAGCAGAAGCTATGATGAGAGAAAAGAAAGAAAAAGAAGAAAAAAGAGGAAATGTAACATTACCTCCCTGCTAGGGGTGGAAGACTCATGACATCTCAAAAGGCATCATAGGAGGGACCAGGGGAGCCAGTGATATTGGCCCAGCCAACCTTGTCAATGACATCGTTACAGAAGTCATCATCAGTATGATATGAAGGTGGAGGGGGTGACAGAGCCGTGGGAGGGCAGTGATAGGAGCCCTGGGAGTGGCGAGATCTGTGAGAATGGCAAGAGGAGTGGGAGGAACCACGAGAGGAGATGCGGGAGGAGCTGCATAAGGAAGAAGAGGAGAAGGAGGAGACAAGGGGATTAACGACATGTCGCTGAGCCAGGCAGCAAGCTTGAGTATGTCTGGGGTGCCAACAAAGGCAGTAGGGACATTGGTATAAGGGACAGTTGATACAAATATGGCCCAGGCAGTGACAGTGGAAACAGGCCTCGTGAAAGCGAGGGTGGGAAGGAGGGAGGTGACCATCACTGTGAAGGCCAGTCCACCAGGCTTTGGCACATTCAAGAGCAGCAAGCTCATCATCATCTAGGAGAGAGGAGGAAGCAGAAGGGGTAGTAGGGGTGTAATCCTGGGCAGCAGTGAGTTCTCTCATATAACAATCTAAGTCTGTGAGAAACTTGCCCATATGCATTTGATAGGTGAGGGTTTCAATGTTAGACAGAAGTTCACGGTGGATAGAAGTGATAAGGGCCTGTGCGAGAGAGACCCAGGCATGAGAAATGCAGGTGAGGGCTGAGGCTAAGAAAGGGAGATAAAGGAGTTGCATATAGATTTGGTAGATGAGCCAGAGTGGGGAGAACATGTCGAGATGTGAACCAATGGGGACAGCAAGGCAAGAGTCCATGACATAGGTCAAGACCTGGTGAGAGTATTTCTTAGAGGGGACACCCTGATGGAGGGCATGTGCGGAGAGAGGGAGATCAACACTGAGAATACCAGCAGATCTGGTGTCAATAGCTGGAGGGGGAACAGGGATGGGTGCAACGATGGCTGGGCCAATGGTAATAGCAGGGGGCAAGGCTACAAAATCCTTTGAATGAAGTTCAGGGGCAAGAGAAGATAGTGGGGACGAAAAAGTATCAGTAAGTAAAGAAGAAGAAGAAATGAGCAAAGGCTTATCAGGGATATCTATGATGGGAAGTTGGGATGTGGACAGAGGTGGCATGTTGAGAGGAGTGTTGCAAGAACAGAATCCTTGGTCGACAGTGAAGATCATTGTTGTTTTGAACGGCAAGTGGTTTTCTTATGAAGAGGAGCAGACGAGGGGAAGTGGTGAGGGTGGAGGAGTTTATACTCATTCAAAGCGGACTTGGAATGTTTCAAGTTCCATTCCAGTTCCCAGGAGTTGTCTTCTGCCAAGTATCCTTTCCATTAGATCAGAAATTGATGGTTACCTGGGGGACCTTGATGTTTTAATATCCACTCCAATTCATATTCCTCCTCATCTTCTGTAAGGTCTGGGGGAGGAGCAGGGAAGTTCTTTCCATGAATGTCATTTTTGCAATAGGGCAATAACAGTGACACATGGAAAACAGAGTAGATCTTCCATGTGGATGGAAGGTGAAGGCAATAGGTGATAGGAGAAAGGACTTCTGTGATGGTGAAGGGTCCTTCCCATTTGGGGGAGAGTTTGGGATGAACAATAGCCCATTTCAAATTGTGGGCTTCTAACCACACCTTATCTTCCTTGGCAAATGGGGAGAAGGTGGAGTGGATACAGGATGCCATAGTTTGGCAGGCTAGATCATGGGCCACAAGTGCTTCATCACAAGCAGCAAGGAGTGCCTTAGTGCAGTCAGCAACAGCAGGCATCAATAATTCATCAATTATAGAAGAAAGAGCATGGGGTTCATATCCCATCATGAGATAGAATGGAGATTGCCCTGTAATGGAGTGGGGGTGATAATTGTGGACAAATTTGGCATGGGTGATGGAGTCAGCCCATCCAGTGGGATTGAAACTGCAGTAGATGCAGATGTACATCTCAATTTCCTGGTTAACTTGTTCAGTTTCACCATCGGATTGAGGATGATAAGCAGTGGAAAGGGACAAATTGTACTCAAGGAGTTTTCCAAGCTCCTTAGCAAAGGCTAAGGCAAACTGAGGGCCTTGATTAGAGATGATCTTGTCATAAAGACCATATTGGAGGTAGACTTTGTGGAAAAAAAGGGTGGCAATACCCTCAGCAGTGATGGATTTCTTGGTGGGGCAGAGAATTACCCCCTTCATAAGCCCATGGTCGACCATGACCAGCAGGGCATCGAAGTCAGAGGAAGAAGGGAGGTCAGTGATCAGATTGCAAGAGATCTGTTGAAAGGGGCAGGTGGCAGTGGAGTAAATGGGGGAGAGAGCAGGGTGCAAAGGGTGAGTGTTTGCCTTGTTTTGTTGGCAAATGGGGCAATCAGCAATATAGTTGTGAATGAAAGAGGCAAGATCAGGCCATCAAAACTTGGCGGAGACAAGTTGGCAGGTTTTAAGGTAACCAGAGTGGCCAGCAGAGGGGTGGTCATGACATCATTGGAGAATGGCGCGATGGAGATTAATGGAAGAAGGAATAAAGATGCAGTTGCAGTAAGTAAGCAAACCATTGATTTCCTTCCAATTGGAGGTATGGGAGCAGAGGAATTTCTCATTTGCAGAAGCATCCTGTTTCTATAGGATGGAGAGGCAAAGGGGGTCACCTTGTTAATGCTGTTTAATGTGGACAGAGAGGTTAGCATCGATGAGGTTAACAAAAAGGTCAGGTGGAAGGAAAGTAACTTCCTGGTTATTCTGGGAAGTGTCAGGACAAAGGTCAGGGTGGCGGGAGAGGGCATCCGGCCCAGCAAGGGAAGTACTGGCAACATGAGAAAGTTGCAGGTCAAAGTCAGCGATATTGAGAAGCCAGCAAGCTTGTCGTCAATTGAGCTTCTGAGGGGATTTAAAATAAGTCAGGTTTTTATGGTCAGTAAAAACCTAAACAGGAGTGGATGAGCCAAGGAGGTATTGCCTCCAGGCTTTGAGAGCACGAATAACCGCAAGAAGTTCTCAATCATAGATGTCGTAATTCCACTCAGTGGCAGAAAACATCTGAAAGAGATATGAACAGGGATGCCAGTCCCCATTCACATTGGTTTGGAGAAGAATGCCACCAGATGCGTAGGCAGAAGCATTGGTGGCAATAGCAAAGGGATGAGTGAGATCCAGCATCTGCAGTACCAGTTGGGAGAGGAAAATGGCCTTAAGGGAGTCGAAGGCTTTCTGGGCAGTGGGGGACCAAGACCAAGCCATGGATTCCTTGGTGAGACCAAGGAGTGG
>JBBPKN010001747.1:0-12617 GCA_038089275.1 Pulveroboletus cf. rosaemariae | reverse complement strand
TTCAGTTTGACATTATTTGACATTGTCTCCTCTGACATCTCCATTTGTATCCAGGATGCATTGGCACCTGCTTTGCTTATGAGACAACTCCTTTCATATCTCCATTCCCTTCTTAGATAATCTGTCTTCCTGAGGTATAAGTACTGGAGTTCAGTATCTTGTACTTTAGTTTGAATATCAACCATAATACAATGTTATGATCCCCTCAGACCCCTTCTGCCTCATAACTTGATGTTGTGCCTCTTGTTGGGAAAAAGCCCTATGGCTGATCCCAGATCTCTGATAGTTTTTGACCCCTTCATAAATTGGGGCACTCAGTACTAGTATAAGGGTGCATCACATAAGGTGAAGCCAAGCCCTGTTCACTCTGAAGTTATCTGAAGTACCTCCGGAGTATGTCGAAACAGTTATAATAGTATATTCAAACTCTTACTTGTGCTGGTACTGCTATCATGTCTATCTGTGTAACCAAAGCTCACTCCTGCACTGTCCTAGATCAGTTTAAGAGCTTCTCTGCTCGCCATGCACCAGGCTTGGCCTCACAGGCTCCTGCTCCCTCCCACTTATCTACACCTAGTACTCAAGTTGATGAAGTCCCTGATGGTTCCAAGGTTCCTCAATCTCCCCACACTCCTGACAATCATGGCACCTAGCCAGGAGTACCAGATGAACCCAGAGATGACCTCTCTGATGGATATTCTGATATTTTAGAGGATAACCCTGAACCTTTTCCAGATCCAGAACCTCTTTCCATTCACCATGACACTATTACTGATCTCACTAGTGCCATCCATGGATTAGCTCACTCTTCCCATTGTATCCCTGAATCATTGCAGCATACCAAAGTATGGGAACCAGACTAGTTCAACAAAACTAATTTCTGAAAGCTCCATATTTTTCTAGTGCAGTGTGAATTAAATTTCCAGGATTATCCCAAAGCCTTTGCCAATGACTGAGCCAAGGTCACTTATGCTCAGTCCTACCTTAAGGGCATGGCATTGGAATGGTTTGAGCCTGACCTCCTCCTTACTGAAGATCCTGACTTCCACCCCTTGTGGATGGACAATTATAAGGAGTTTGTTCAGGAACTCTGGACCAACTTTGGATCCCATGACCTGGTTAGAGATACAGAGCACCAGCTAGACCAGTTGACTATAAAGGATGGTCAACAAATCAACAAATATGTAGTTAAGTTTAACAGAATTGCATCTCAAGTCTGGGGTTATGGAGAAGGTGCCCTCTGTCACTATTTCTATAATGGTCTGCCAGACCACATCAAAGATGACCTTTTCCATGTGGGCAAGCCACCAACACTCATTGAGCTGTGCCAGCTGGCACAGACCATTGATGCTTGCTACTGGGAGTGCAAATTCAAACTCAGCTAACAAGGAAAGTTATCTCACCTATCCAAGTCCTCCAATAAACCCACTATATCCTCCACTTTGACCTCTGGCCCTAATGAATCAAGGAACAAGTCAGCTAATTACCCTGGCTCCTCCAAGTCATCCATTCCTCAGAAACAGGACTTATCATCCAAGCTTGATAAGAATGGTAAGCTCACTACTGAAGAATGCAAGTGTTGACTGGAGAATTACCTCTGTTTGTTCTGTGATATTGCAGGGCATATAGCAAAGGACTGCCCCAAGTCTTTCTCCAAGGTGGCCAAAGCTCATGGTATCAAAACCTCCACTTCAGAAACCAAACTGGAGACCTCTGTCTCAGAGGCAAAAAAATAGTCTGCAGCCTTCAAAACTTCACACAGGCTGGAGGTTGCATTAATTCTTCCCATGTTTTACTGAAGGTTAAACTTAACACATCTGTTCTGTTAGATAATGCTTCACTTATGCCTCTCATCACCCTTGTGTCACATGAGATTCCTCCATTTTCCACCCTGATTGACTCTGGTTCTTTAGATTGCTTCATAGACACCAAGTTAGTCAGTACTTACAATCTTCCAACTTATTCCATTCCTCTGTTGTAGCTCTGACTGTTTGATGGCTCTTCCAATTCTATGATTATAAATGCCATTGATCTTTCTGTTTGTTTTGACACCAGTGATATTACTCTGATGATATTCTATGTCACTCTGTTGGATGGATCTAGTTCTCTTGTTCTAGGACACAACTGGCTTGCCCACTACAATCCATTGATTGACTGGGTATCAAGTCATATCTTATTCCAATCATCCAAACCAAACATGCCAATACCCCCAAGCTTACCTCTGCAGCCCCCAGTTTCTCTGACCCAAGCTGACTCCGAACCTGATTCACCATGTTCCCATGACCCCAAACCTCTGTCAATCAAGCTACTCAGCTCATCAGCATTTGCACATACCTGTAGCCTTAATGGCTTAGTCCCATTCTATCTGCAGCTCTGACCCCTGGAGAGTTATTTTCATTTCACTTCCATTGCTTCTTCTCCAGCTGACCTTTCTGGCGTTCCTCAGGAATACCACAACTTTGCTAATGTGTTTAGCAAAAGCAAGGCATCTACTCTTGCCCCTCACTGCAAATTTGACCTGAAGATTGAGCTGGAAGAAGACACCTCACCACCTGTTGGCACCACCTATTCTCTGTCAACCTCTGAGCTTGAAGCACTCAGGACTTTCCTAGACAAACATCTTGCTACCAGTTTCATCCAACCCTCCACATCTGCTCACACTGCTTCTGTCCTCTTTGTCTGGAAGAAGGATGGATCCCTCTGGTTGTGTGTAGATTTCTGAGGCCTCAACAAGATCTCAAAGAAAGACTGCTACCCCCTTCCATGTATCTCTGATCTTCTTGATGCTCTGAGCTGCACAACCATCTATACCAAACTTGACCTTAGGCATGCTTACCATTTAGTTCATATTGCTGAGGGCAATGAGTGGAAAACCTCTTTCCATACACACTATGGCTCCTATGAGTGGCTTGTCATGCCATTTGGGCTCACCAATGCCCCTGTGGCTTTCTAGTGGTTTGTCAATTCTATCTTTGCTGATCTTCTTGATGTTTTGGTAATTGTTTACTTGAATGATATCCTAATTTTCTCTGCTGACTGGACATTACATACTGAGCATGTCTGTGAAGTCCTTCACTACCTCCAGAAGCATGGCCTCTTTGCCAAATCTGAGAAATGTGAATTCTATACCAATTCCACTAAGTATCTTGGGTATCTACTCTCTCCTTCCAGGCTTACAATGTCCCCTGACAAGGTTTAATCCATCCTGGATTGGCCTGAGCCTTGCAAGATTAGGGATATTCAGTTCTTTCTTGATTTCACTAACTTCTACCACTGCTTTATCTGGGGCTACTCCAACATCATTGTTCCCCTGACTCACCTCACCTGCAAGTCTGTTTATTGGAATTTCGACACTTCTTGTCATGCTGCTTTCCAGCACCTCAAGGATGCTTTTACTTCTGCTCCTATTTTGACCCATTGGGTCCCCAATGCTCCTCTTATTGTTGAAACTGATGCCTTCAACTATGCCATAGCTGGAATCCTCTCACTCCAGTCCCCAGACAGCAAGGTCTGCCCTGTCACTTTCTATTCCTGTACACTCACTGCACCAGAACTCAACTATGACACCCATAATAAGGAGCTTCTTGCTATTTTCACTATGTTTAAGACCTGGCATCAATACCTCGAAGGTTCTGGTTCTCCAGTGGATGTCATCACTGATCATAAGAACCTGGAATATTTCACAATGTCTAAACTTCTGACCCACCAGCAAGCCCAGTGGTTGGAGTTTTTCTCTCAGTTTCATCTGATTATTCATTTTTGCCCTGGCCATTTAGATGCTAAACCTGATGCTCTAACTAGACAATGGGATGTCTATCCCAGTGTGGGGAATGGCAACTATGCCCTCATCAATCTGCATAACTTCTGGCCCATGTTCACACAGGAATAACTTACTGCATCCCTCTGGGCTTCCTCTCTAGCATCTCTGGTCTTCCAGTCTGCATTCCTCTTTGACATTAAAACCTTCCATTGTGACATCATCTTGGCACTCCCTTCTGACTCTACTGCCTCTATCCACTGTTCTGATATCCTTCCATCTGACTCTCATTGGTCTAGAGACCCAGAAGGTTTCTTGCATTTGGACAATCACATCTATGTCCCCAATACTTCTGACCTCTGACTCTGGATCCTCCGCTACAAGCACAATCACCCCTTATCTGGACACTTCAATCAGAATCAGACACTGGAGCTCATTCGCCAAGAGTATACCTGGCCTGGCATTCGAGCATTCATCAAGGAATACATTTCTTTATGTATAGCTTGCACCCATGCTAAGGTACCCCATCACAAATCCTATGGTTTCCTCAAGCAGCTCCCCATTCCAGAAAAGCCATGGAATTCCATCTCTATGGATTTCATCAAATAGCTCCTGGCTTCCTCTGGTCACTCTGCCATCCTCATTGTGGTAGATTGTCTATTGAAGCAGTGTGTCTTCATTCCTACAGATAACAAGGTGACCTCCCCAGAGCTTGCTAAACTCTCCTTACTCCATGTGTTTTCCAAACATGGAGTTCCCTCCCACATCACCTCTGATTGAGGTTCTGAGTTTGTTTCCCATTTCTTCTGTTCTCTGGGTCAAGCCCTCAATATCCATCTCCACTTCACCTCCGGGTATTATCCAGAGGGTGATGGTCAAACTGAGCAAATGAATCAAACCCTGGAGCAGTATCTATGCATTTATTGCAACTATCAGCAGGACAACTGGTCCAAACTCCTGCCCCTCACGGAGTTTGCTTATAACAATGCCCCTAATGCTACCACAGGTGTTTTCCCTTTCTTTGCAAACAAGGGCTACCATCTGAACATCTCCATGCATCCAAAATGCAATCTCACCTCCATCTGAGCTTGAGAATATGCCATAGACCTCAACTCTCTCCATACCTTCCTTTATGAAGAAGTAGCTGCCATCCAAGTCAGATACCAAGAACCTGCAGATGTCTGATGATTTCTGGCACCAGACTTTAAAGTAGGTGACCAGATATTCATCAAGGCTAAGTACTTTAGGACTATGCAGTCTTCCAAGAAACTTGCCAAAAAGAACTTAGGTCCTTATTCCATTATCACTCAGGCAGGCTCACTGTCCTTCACACTCCATCTTCCAGAAAACATGAAATCTGTTCATCTGGTCTTTCATATTTCTTAACTTGAACCCTCTGTTCCCAACATGATCCCAGATTGCATGCAACCACCTCCACCCCCAGTCAAGATTGACAGTGAACTGGAGTTTGAGATTTCAGAAATCCTAGACTCAAAGATAGATCATAGGTAAAGGAACTGCAAATTACTATATTTGGTTAAGTGGTTAGGTTATGAGGATACTAATGAGGAGACCTTGTGGCTTCTTGCCACTGAATTAGAGCATGCTTCAGAGATCATTGAGGAGTTTCATCTCCATTATCCAGACAAATCCAGGCCATCTTATAATTAACCAACTATAGTGGATCTAGTGATCTAATCACAAGACCCTCTACCTATTCTAAAATCATCTTTTCAATCTCCTTGTTTACCATGGAAATTTTGCCAACCTCTGCACAAAGTTCTGACAGCTCCACTGCCACCTTGTCCACCTCCCTGTCCTTACTCCCCAAACTCCTGGCTTCTCTGGTCTCCTCCACCCATGCTATTCCCAATGCATCAACCAGCCACTCCAGCAGCCAGTTCTTGTGTTTGGCCTCTTGCCATACCTTTCAGCCCACCTCCCTTATTGACACCCCCATTAGATGACAGTCCTCAGCCACCTGCTGAAGACCCTCCTCTGTCTCCTCTGAGTCTGCTCTGCTATTAGGCACCCCTTCCTCTTCCATCTTCCATCTCTGCTTTCTCTCTGGCTTCTCCTGGCTGGGGCATACACACCTCACCTTTGCCTCTATACAGGCAAGGCATGATGTCAACTTGCCCAGGCCCACCTGGCACCCCAGTTTCTGGTCATTGTACCTCTGGCACCCCAGTCCCTCTTCTGCTCTCCTCTTGCCATTGCCATTACTCAACCCCACCTTCTGGGCTTGATAATGTTCCTCCACCTAAGCCAGTGTTAAAGTGCTAGGTCCTGACCCCAGTTCCAATCCTCATCCATTTCTGGACTGCTGCCACTGCTTTCTAAGCCTCCTCTGCTTTCTTTCAAGCCTCCTCATCTCTCCTCACTTTTCCCTGCCACTTTTGCTTAGCATACTTCACATCACCAAGCTCCTCTTTGTCTTTGACATGCTCCTCCAGGTGCTCATCAGACCAGGTGTGAATGTTGGTGAATAAAGACATGATGAGGGATACTAGTGTGAAAGTCTCTGGGATGGTACTTGCTTTTATGTTTTCTGGCCAGCTAAACTCCGATGCCCACTCCACTCACTTATTCATCAAGAGCACATGCTTCACAGCCTTCAGGGGTTCAGGTCTTAAGAGGGGAATACTGTCACATCCCATGCCAATGGGTCAACTCTGCTATGTCTCCAATGCAACTCCAGTTGCTTCCACACTTTAGGCAGTGTGTTTCCTAGTTCCCTTTACCTCCATCTTCTCCTATCTAATGATTGATTACAACTGAACCTATGCTAACTCCATACCATTCTGATACAACTCCATTGTTCCTCTGATCTCACTTTCTGTTCCTGTTCCTTTGTGCTGTGCTTCTCCCTATCATCACTTAGTTTCAGTTTGACATTATTCAATGTTGTCTCCTCTGACATCTCCATTTGTATCCAGAATGCATTGGCACCTGCTTTGCTTATGAGACAACTTCTTTCATATTTCCATTCCCTCCTTAGATAATCTGCCTTCCTGAGGTATAAGTACTGGAGTTTGGTATCATGTACTTCAGTTTGAATATCAACCATAATATGATGTTACAATCCCCCTTAGACCCCTTCTGCCTCACAACTTAACATCATACCCTACCCTAAAGTCCCTTAACTTATTTCACAGCTTGACATCATGCCTCTTGTTGGGAAAAAGCCCTATGGCTAATCCTGAACCTCTGATAGTTTTCAACCCCTCTGTAAATCAGGGCACTTAGTACTAGCATAAGAGCACACCACATAAGGTAAAGCCAAGCCCCATCCACTCCAGAGTTATCTGGAGTACCCCCAGAGTACATCAAAATGTTTATAATATTACTATTCTGTCATAACTGCACTGTGATTACCCTTTCATTCCCTACTTGCAGTTAATTGAGCTTTATTTCAGTTCCTTATTGGTACCTGCTTTGATTTCCTCTATATGGTGCTACATTGGTTTCATTAATGTACCATCTCCCTATAACCCCCTCTGATTGCCTTTGGCATTCTCTGTCCATTTCTGGGAAACCTTTGTTTTGTGAAATTCTCTCCACATCTCTCCATTCTCTCTAACTCCCACCTGGGAAATCCTTGCTCTTCAGGTATTGTTTTCTGACAACTCCATTCCCACTTGTGGGTTTTTTCTTATCTTTTCTAATATGTCATTTTAAAACCTGTTCTTCCATTTTCCCTGGGAATTCTTTCCTAGAGACATTCTGCTATTTTGTGTCTTCTGGGAATCCTGCTCATTTCTCTGGAACTTCCTCTGAACCCCTCTGTTGTTTTCTGCCCTGGGAATCCCTTGATCTTCCAGCCTTGTTCCTAATAACTCCATTAACCTTTGCCTTCTGTTCCCTTTTTTTTCCCTCTAATCTGTCATCCGGAAACCTGTCTCTTAGTTGATAATGGGACATTGACCTTGAGGAGGGGATAACATCTAGTGATAGCATCTAGTGACTGCACTAGTAACTGCTGATTGCACCTAGCAATCTGCAACCTACCAGTTATCTAGCACTTGTGCCCTTTCCTCAGTCCCATCACTTATCCCTTTGTCCTTCCTCCATTCCATCTCTGATCTCTTCCACTGCAGTGCCCAGCCCACCTGGTCAACTGTTTACCTCTTCATGCAATGACCAGGCTTGCTCTATATCAATTGCCCCCTCCAACTACCCATACCACTCATGCAGTGACTGATCCCTACTCTTGTCAATTGCATTTATCTCTGATCATCTCTGATTGCCTCTGTCCCTCTTCCAAGTATCTCATCTCCCTCCCCTCACTGCAGCACATGAATGATGTGCAATTCAATCAGCATATATGTTCAATTGTGTTGTATACAGGAGGCAAGACTAGTAAGCAACTCTTAGTGCAATATTCACTTCTCTGGGTTCTCTTTAACCTTCACTCCAAAGTCCTCCTGCTCTGCCTCAGCCTCAAGGTCAACAGTAATGACCCTTGGTTCCCCTGCCACAATGTACCCAGCCCAATAGCCTCTGCCAGTTTGATCTGGACTAGATCATGAAGGAGCTTGTTCTGCTTCTTCATTTCTTGGCAAAGACAACCACTGACCTTGTGAATGGCATCTGCAACTAGGCAGTCCCCCACAGGCTCTAATTCCCCACCTTCTCTGACCACTGAACTCCCAGGTTGTGCCTGCTTTACCTCTCCAGCCACTTTTTCTGAAATGCAACTCTTGATGCATTGACTTTCCTAACCCTAACTCTTGGGGAGTGCCTTCCTAATACTGCTATCTGGCTTTTGTGCTAGTGGCCAGGAACTAGGCATGATAAGAATAATGTGAGAGCCAAAGGCCACTTATAGAGCACTGATAAGGCTGAGAGTCAAAGGAGCAACAAGTCAATACTTGTACCAGTAAGACTGAATCTAGACTCAAGTGAGCAAGACTGGGAAATCCCAGCTTGCCTACCCTTGTCTTTATATATTCCAAGGTAAAGTGCATGAACCATGCTAACTAGTACATGAACTACCTAATCAGGGAATGCCCTAAACCCTGGGTTAATAGATAAGGAAACAATAAGGGAAAAGTATGGGGTAGAGATTAAGAGTATGGCAGGAGGCCATGTAGATGTGGGAGAATAAAAGAGAAATAATCTATGAATAGAATGCAGGGTCAGAGGTGCTTGCACCATGAGAATGGAGATCTCTGCCACAGATGCATTTAAGATTCTAATTTAGATCCAGATCCAGATTTCAGATATAATCCATGGAGATAAGACTGGTAGGCAGTTCCAGGGCAGATCCTGGGAAGATCCATGTCAGGTAACTGATGATCACATGACCACTGCTAGGAAAAGAAATAATAAATACTCTTAAAGGAAATAGACCACAGACTAGGGTTAAGCTTAAAATAGAGTGTTTTATACACAATCATGTGATGTCATATGATTGGTTCTAGTGCTAGAGTGTCACTTCATAACACCTTCTGTGCCTCTGATTCCAGACCCCTGTCCTTCTGATGATTGTATAGTAGCATTTCAATTTAAAACCATATGACTAGCTAGTCTCCTTCTTGTATGTTTCAGATTTTTGGCCTGCATCAGGCCTACCCTATCATGGGGATGAGGAGCAAGCTGTTCATCAGACCAGTATTAAAGCTCACCAAATAAGAAAATTAGAAATGGGATATGTCTTTGACATTTCTGCCCCCTACCTGCTTTATCAGAATTTGATCCAACTCCAATTTAGCTCTGACTTCTAGCCACACAATAAACTGTCTTGCTGGCAATCATCATGTTTCAGTTCCATTTGAAGATAAGAAACCTTCCTCAACTCTGTTTATTCTCTGCCATAGATTTAACCCTTCCAACATTTGCTTTGAATTTTATTTGACTATCAGGCTCTAGTCTAATTTCTGATCTTCTTTCCAGTAGTCTTTCTGAAGCCCTGTGGCTCTCTGCTTCTGCCCCCCATTGTTTCTTTTCAATTTCTCTAACTCTATTTCAGAAGTGACTGTTTTGACATTAGTCTCTAATCTCATTCCTCTAGAGAATTCAGTTAATTCTTCTGTTCCCTTCTTGGTGGTTCTTTTGTTCTTCTTATTACCCCATGACCACCCAGGGCACCACTTGCCTGGTCATGAGACTTTATCTTGATAGGTTCTTGTAATTTGTGGAAACCTTACTTTTCAGGATTACTCTGCCTTTTTTCCAAACTTGTTCACTCAAGTATCATTATATCTTTGTCTTCTTCTCTCCCTGCTTCCTCCTAGACCTCCATCCCTAGTTTCACCACCTCTCCTGCCACCTCTTCCTCTTTGCCATCCTCCAGCCCACTCTCTGCATTCTTTCTGCTCACTTTCCACATGGGATCAAGGATGTCAACCAGCTGCTCTAGCAGCCAGTTCTTCCTTCTCATCTCTTACACCACCCTGCCCCCCACCTCCTGTATGGTTGCCACTAGCAGGCAACAGCCCTCTGCCACCTGCTCAGTGCTATCCTCTACTCCTTCTAAGCATACCCTCTTCTTGAGCCACTCCTCCTCTGCATCTCTCCATTGCCACTTCTGCACTGGCTTCTCTTCCCCTGGGTGCTCACACCTAGCCTTGGCCTCTTGGCAGGTCAAGCATGACATGGACTTTCCCACACCCACCTTGCACTCCATCCCCTTATCCTTGCACCTCTGGCATATCAGTGCCTTCTCTACCCTTTGCTTTCCCTTGTCATTGCTAGGCCCCACTTGGGCCTGCACTCACACCACCTGATGGTTTTCAGCTACCTTGCTCTTAGATAAACAACTGTGGTACTCACCTTTTCTTGAGCAGCCACCTCTGCCACCTGCTGGGCTCTCTCAGCCTTCTCAGCTTGCCTTCAGGCAGTCTCTTCCACTGCCTTCTAGGCCTTTTCCATCTTTCTCTGCTTCTTCTCTTTCCTCACCTTTGCACACCTCTTGTGCTTGGCATATTTGGCATTGCTCAATGCCTTATCATCATCAGTGAGCTCCATAAGCTGCTTATCCATCCATGTCATAATATTGTTAAAGGCAACCATGTTGTTGTAATAAAGAAAGGATGAGTTACCATGAAGTCTCCATTTTTATTCATGAGTGAGTCAAAAACCTCCACTCTTCCACCTTATTGTCACTAAATAAGGTCATGTGCTCATTATCTCCACACCCATCTGCTCTACCTCCCTGATATTATTAAATGCATGATCACATGCCCATCACCACACTATCCCAGATCACATGCCAGTACCTTTCACACTCTGGGCCAATGGCCTTCAAGAATTCAGGCCTAAGGAGGGGATACTGTCATATTCTGTATCTCTAACCCAATTCCAACCCAATTCCAATCCAATTCCAACCTGGTTTACAACTGGTTCTTGCATCCAGTAAGCCAATCTAGCCCTCTGACTCCCCTCCAGGCAACTCCAGCCCTCCATCACCATTCAATTCCACCCCAGCTATACATGCATGCTTTCTGCCCCTCCATTGGGACATACTCCCCAGCCTCCACTCTCACTCTGTCCTATTCTGTTTCTAGTTCTATCTCCATTCCATTGTGCTTTTAGTTACTGTCACTGTTCCTGTTTCCATTCCTGTTCCTTGTCTTCCCTTACTTTATACTGTCACCTCTTAGTTTCAGTCTGATATGATTGGACATTGTCTCCCCTGATATCTCCATTTGTTTCTTAGATATTTAGACATCTGCTTTGCTTCTGAGTTTGTACCTGTCTCACTTTTGCTACACTCCTAGATAGTTCTGCCTTTCTGAGGTATAAGTACTGTAGTTCTGTATCTTGTACCTTAGTACAAATATCAACATAAACACCCCCTTGTCATCATTCTTACTCTGCCCAAGCCCTTAGGCTTACTTTAACCCTCTGGGTTACTCTGGAGCACCTCCAGGGCCAAGCAATATCCTTGAAGGAATTGTAAGGTCCCACCCCCATGACTAGGCTTAACTCTTCTCATCTTGCCTGTCCCTTTTGTTAAGCTCTGTGACAGCCCTCTTCCCTACCTCTAACACCATTGTAAATCAGAATACCAGAAAGTGCAAGGGTATACCACATAAGGTGAAGCTGAGTCCTGTCTAATCAATGAAACCCTTCCCAAATTCCTCCAGAAGTCTCTGAACATCTCTGGAGTTTCTGAAGTATTGTTAAAACACATACCAAGTATGAATAAATTGTTAAAAACATATATCAATTTCCTTCCTGAACAAACCCTTATGGCTAGAGGGCAAAGGTCAGGTTCCAGCACCTTAATGGTGTATGAACCTAAGAGAAGACTATACTCCAAAAACTCTGGGAATATTCAGAGACTTCCAGAGGAATTTGAAAAGAGTTTCATTGATCAGATGGGACTTGGCTTTACCTTATGTGGTGTGCCCTTGCACTTTCCACTGTCCCAATTTACAATGGTATCAGAGATAGAAAAGAGGGCTGTTGCAGCACTCAACAAGAGAGACAGGCAAGACAAGGAGAGTCAAGCCTAGTTATGGGGGTGGGACCTTACAATTCCTTCAAGAATATTGCTTAGCCCTAGAGGTGCTCTGAAGTAATCCAGAGGGTTAGAGTGAGCCTAAGGGCTTAGGCAGGGTAAGGACAATGACAAGAGGATGTTTATGTTGATATTCATACTAAGGTACAAGATATAGGACTACAGTACTTATATCTCAGAGAGGCAGAACTATCTAGGAGTGTAGTAAAAGTGAGACAGGTGCAAACTCAGAAGCAAAGCAGATATCTAAATATCTAAGAAACAAATGAAGATGTCAGGAAAGACAATGTCCAATTATGTCAGACTGAAACTGAGAAATGACAGAAGAAGCAAGGAGAAACAAGGAACAGAAACAGAAACAGAAACAGAAATAGTAACAGTAACGAAGAC
>JBBPKN010001746.1:0-12621 GCA_038089275.1 Pulveroboletus cf. rosaemariae | reverse complement strand
TGACCCCTATGTATGTTGACTGCTCCCATTTCCCACTGTTTCTGATCATCTCCGTCTCTTTCCCAAGTAGCTCACCTCCCTCCCCTTGCTGTAGCACATAGATAATATGCAATTCAATTAGTACACCTGTCATTTGTATATACAGAAGATGAGACCAGCAAGCAACTCTCAGTGGAACATCCACTCCTCTGGATCCTCTCTGACTGCCACTTTGCTGTCCTTCTACTTAGCCTCAGCCTCAAGGTCAACAGGAATGACCCTTGGTCCCCCTGCCACAATGTACCCAGCCCAATGACCTTCTGCTAGCTTGATCTGGACTAGGTTGTGAAGGAGCTTGTTCTGCTTCATTATCTCTTAGCAAAGGCAACCACTAACCTCTCAAATGGCATTTGCAACCAGGCAGTTCCCCACAGGCTCTGACTCTTCATCTTCCCTGACCACTGAACTCCTGGATTGTATCTGCTCTGCCCCTCTGACTACCTCTCCTGTGCCTTTGGTCCCAGACCCCTGTTCTCCTGATAATTACATAGCATTCCTTCAATCTAAAACCATATGGCTGGCTAATCTCCTCCTCATACACTCCAGATGTTTGGCCTGCATTAGGCCCACCCTGTCAAAAGGACAAGGAGCTAGTTGTTCATCAGACCAGTATTGGAGCTCACCAAATAAGGACATTAGGAATAGGATATGTCTTCAACATTTCTGCCCCTATCTGCTTTATCAGAATCTTACCCAACTCCAATTTAGCTCCAACCCCTAGCTGCATAATGAACTGTCTCACTGGCAATCAGCATATTTTAGTTCCCTTTGGAGATAAAAAACCTTCCTCAACTCCATTTCTTTCCTGCCCTAGATCCAACCTTTCCAACATTTGTTTTGTAGTCCTCATTTAACTATTGGGCTCTAGTCTAATTTCTGGTCTTCTCTTCAGTAGTTATTCTGAAGCCCCATGTCTCTCCACTTCTACCCCCTTCATTCCTTTTCAGTTTCTCTGTCCCTATATCAGAAGCAACCATTTTGACATCAGTCTCTAATCTCATCTCTCTGGGGAATTCAGTTATTTCTTCTGTTTCTTTCTTGGTTGTCCTTTTGTCCTCTTTATTGCCCCATGACCACCCAAGGTACCACTTGCCTGGTCATGAGATTTTATTTTGACAGATTATTACAATTTGCAGAAACCTTACTTTCCAGACTTACTTTACATTTGCTTCAAACTTGTTCACTCAAGGATCAAAGCCTTCACTTCAGTAGTCATTGATGCCCTTTTTCATATTCTAATTTCTGGCCCCCCCCCAGGTCATTCCTGAATCCTGACCTCTGTTACAAAGATAAACTAGAGTAATTTCTACACTACTCTAGTACTATTATGTCTTTGTCTTCTTTTCTTCCTGCTTCCTCCCAGACCCCTGTCCTGAGTTCCACCACCTTTCCTGCCACATCTTCCTCTTTGCCATCCTTTGGCCCACTCTCTGCATTCTCTCCACTCATCCTCCACATGGGATTGAGAATATTGACCAGCTGCACTAGCAGCCAGTTCTTTCTCCTTATCTTCCATACCATCCAGCCCCCCACCTTCCATATGGTTGCTGCCAGCAGGTGACAGCCCTCTGCCACCTGCTCAGAACTGCCCTCCACTCCTTCTGAGCAAGCCCTCTTTTTGGGCCACTCCTCCTCTGCATCCCTCTGATGCCATTTTTGCACTGGTTTCTCCTCCCCTGGGCATTTGCACCTTGCCTTGGCCTCTTGGCAGGCCAAGCATGACATGGACTTCCCCACACCCACCTTGCACTCCACTCCCCTATTCTCACACCTCTGGCATGCCAGTGCCTTCTCTGCCCTATGCTTTCCCTTATTGTTGCTAGGCCCCACTTGGGCCTGCACTTGCACTGCCTGATAATCTTTAGTTGTTCAATCCTTAGGTGAACAACCATGGTACTCATCTTTTCTTGGGCAGCTGCCTCTGCCATCCACCAGGCCCTCTCAGCCTCCTTGGCCTGCCTTTGAGTAGCCTCCTCCACTGCCTTCTGGGCCTCTTCTACCCTCCTTCATTTCTCCTCTTTCCTCACCTTCACACACCTCTTGCACTTAGTGTATTTGGTGTCACTCAATGCCTTGTCATCATCAGTGCATTTCACAATATGTTCTTTGACCCAGGCTACAATGTTGTCAAATGCAGCCATGTTGTTGTAATGAAGAAAGGATGAGCTACTGTAAAGTCCCCATTTTTATTCATGAGTAAGCTGAGAAACTCTGCTCTTCCACCCCATTGTCACTAAATAAGGTCATGTGCTCATCATCTTCACAACCCTCTGCTCTACCCCTGATATTACTAAAGCACACAATCACATGCCCATCACCACACTATCTCAGATCATATGTTCATACTCTCTGCACCCTGGGCCAATGGCCTTCAAGGATTCAGGCCTAAGGGGGAGATACTGTCATATCCTGTATCCCTGACCCAATTCTGACCCCATCCCAACCCAGCTTATGATTGGTTCTCATACCTAGTAAACTACTCTAGCCCTCTGACTCCCCTTCAGGCAACTCCAGCCCTCTGTCACCATTCCAGTCTGCCCCAGCTATGCATGT
Source organism: Pulveroboletus cf. rosaemariae (assembly GCA_038089275.1). Taxonomy (NCBI): domain Eukaryota; kingdom Fungi; phylum Basidiomycota; class Agaricomycetes; order Boletales; family Boletaceae; genus Pulveroboletus; species Pulveroboletus cf. rosaemariae. The sequence continues at coordinate 10,029 of JBBPKN010001746.1, read as the reverse complement.
ATGCTTCCCACCCCTCAGCATTATATACTCCCCCAGGCTTCCACTCCCACTCTATCCCATTCTGTTTTTAGTCTATCTCTGCTCCAGTTGAATACTACCCTAGTTCCACTTCATCATCTCCAGACTGTCCCAGTATAACTCCATTACTGTTCCCACTCTCAGTTACTGTTACCATCATTGTTACTATTTCTGTTCCATTCCTGTTCCTTGCTTCCCCTTGTTTCATCCTGTCATCCTTCAGTTTCAGTCTGACATGATTAGACATTGTCTTCCCTGACATCTCCATTTGTTTCTTAGATATTTAGACATCTGCTTTGCTTCTGAGTTGCACCTGTCTCACTTTGTTATACTCTTAAATAGTTCTGCCTCTCTGAGGTATAAGTGCTGTAGTTTTGTATCTTGTACCTTAGTATGAATATCAACATAAATGCTCCCTTGTCTTCATCCTCACTCTAATTGAGCCTTTGGGCTCACTCTGACCCTCCAGATTACTCTGAAAAACCTCCAGGGCCAAGCAATATCCTTGAGGGAGTTACAAGGTCCCACCCTCATGACTAGGCTTGACTCTCCTCATTCTGCCTGTCCCTCCTGTTGAGCATAGAGACAGCATTCTTACCCACCTCTGACATCTATGTGAATTGGAACACTGGAAAGTGCAAGGACATACCACATAAGGTGAAGCCAAGTCCTGTTTGATCATTGAAATCCTTCCTAGATTCCTCCAGAGCCCTCTGGAGCCCTCTGAAGTTATGATTTTTCTTTAGCATCAAGGGTTTCATTCAGAAAGGAACTGGTTTTAAAAGTATACCCATACTGGTATAGGTTTTAACAGTATCTTTCTGCTGGGATAAGTTTTAACAGGGTGCTGGACAAGTGGGTAGAGGCTGTGGAATCAGAAGGGAGTGCTGAGAGAATATCATAATAGAGGGTTTTGAGGTCAAAGAGGGATGCAGACTGGAAAACTGGAGATACTAAGAAGAAAGCCCAGAGGGATACAGTAAGTTGCTCCTGTGTAAACATGGGATGAAAATTGTGTGGATTGACATGGGTGTAGTTGCTATTCTCCTCTTTGGAATAGACATCCTATCATCTAGTCAAGGTATCAGACTTAGCTCCTAAATGACTGGGATGGAAACAAATAATCAGATTGAACTGAGAGAGAAATTCTGACCACTGGGCTTGCTGGCAAGTCAGAAGCTTGGATATAGCAAAGCATTCCAAGTTCTTGTGATTGGTAACAACATTAACTGGAGCACCAGAACCTTTAAGGTAATGTTACCAAGTCTTGAATGCAGTGAAAATGGTAAAAAGCTTCTTATTGTGGATGTCATAGTTGAGTTCAGGCATGGTAAGCATATGTGAGTAGAAAGCAACAGGGCAGATCTTATTATCCAAACACTGGAGTGCAAGGATTCTGGTAGTTGCATAGTTGAAAGCATCAGTTTCAATGATGAGAGGAGTGTTGGAGACCCAATGGGTCAGAATAGGGGCTAAAGTGAAAGTATCTTTGAGGCACTGGAAAGTAGTGCAACAAGAAGCATTGAAATCCCAATGAGCTAATTTGCAGGTAAGACAAGTCAGGAGAATAACAATATCAGAGTAGCCCTGGATAAAGCAGCAGTAGAAATTAGCAAAACCAAGAAAAGACTGGATGTTATGAACTTTGCAAGGCTTGGGCCAATCCAGAATGGATTGAACCTTTTCAGAGAACATAGTGAGCTCTGAAGGAAAGAGCTGGTACCTGAGATACTCAGTGGAATTGGTATGGAGTTCACATTTCTCAGGTTTGGCAAAGAGGCCATGTTTCCAGAGGCAATGGAGAACTTTATGGACATGCTTGGTATGAGATATTCAGTCAGCAGAGAAAATTAGGATATTATTCAAATAAACAATTACAGAAATATCAAGAAGATTGGCAAAGATAGAATTGACAAATCACTGGAAAGCTGCAGGGGCATTGGTGAGCTCAAATAGCATAACAAGCCACTCATATGAGCCATAGTGCATATGAAAGGAGATTTTCCACTTATTACCCTTAGCAATGTGGACTAAATGATGAGCATGTCTAAGGTCAAGCTTGATATAAATGGTAGTGCAGCTCAGAGTATCAAGGAGATCAGAGATGTGCAGAAGGGGATAGTGGTCTTTCTTTGTGATCTTGTTAAGTCCTTGGAAATCTACACACAACCAGAGGAATCCATTCTTTTTCTGGATAAAGAGAATAGGAGCAGCATGAGCAGATAAAGATGAGTGGATAAATCCCATAGAGAGGTGTTTGTCTAAGAAGGTTCTGAGTACTTCAAGCTCAGAGGGCAAAAGGGAATAGGTGATGCCAATAGGCAGGAAGATGCCTTCTTCCAGATCAATTTTCAGGTCAAACTTGCAATGGGGAGCAAGGGTAAAAGCCTTGCTTTTGCTAAACACATTGGTAAAGTTGTGGTATTCCTAAGGGACACCAGAAAGATTGGCTAAAGAAGGGATAATAGAGGCAGAATGGAGAGAAGTCAGAGTTGCAGACAGAACAGAACAGAGCCATTGAGGCTATAGGCATGCATGAATGCTGATGAGCTAAGTAGCTCAATCAACAGAGGTCTGAGGTTAGAGAAATGCAGTGAATCAGGGTTGGAGTCAGCTTGGGTTGGAAAGACTAGAGGCTGCAGAGGTGAGCTTGGAGATGTTGGCATGTTTGATTCTGATGATTGAAATGAGATATGACTTGCTACCCAGTCAATCAACAGATTGTAGTGGGTAAGCCAGTTGTGTCCTAGAGCAAAAGAACTAGATTTATCTAATAAAGTAACATAAAATGTCATTGGAGTGATAACACTGGTTTTGAAGCAAATGGAAAGATCAATGGCATTAGTAATCATAGAATTGGAAGTACCATTGAAAAGTCAGAGCTGCAATGAAGAAATGGAATAAATTGGAAGGTTGTAGATACTGACTAACTTGGTATCTACAAAGCAATCTGAAGAACCAGAGTCAATCAGGGTGGAAAACAGAGGAATTTTGTGAAAAACAAGGGTAACAAAAGGCATAAGTGAAGCATTAACTAAAAGAACAAATACATTAAGTTTAACCTCCAGTAAAGCATGGGAAGGATCAATGTAACCTCCAGTCTATGTGTGTTACACTAGGCCTGGATAGGGACAGGCATAGACCTTGCTGTGGATGAAGTGGAAGAAGTAAACCAGAGGTAAGCTTTAAGATGAGTGGAAGGTGACAAATGAAGTATTGTGCCTAAGGGGTACCAGCTACACTTCCAGGGGTGTGCTGAGATCAGATGCTGATGATCCTCTGGTTAAGTGCCAGGACACAAGTAATGGATTTCAAGTATGTAGATACAAGGACAAGTGGAGATGCAAAGACTGTGAGATAGTCACAAGGTAGAAGTAGCATAAGGAAAGAGAGGACAAGAAGTATGCTACTTTATAGTACAGCTAGTAAGGTTTAAGTGGAGATGTACAGAGTAATCATGCTGATGAATGATGAGTAAGGTATCCATGTGGAAAGAGATGGAAAGAGATGGAATGATTATGAGTCTGTTATAGTTCACTTTTTTCAAACTTTGATTACATTATCTTATCTTATCTTTTCACATGGTTATCTAATCTTTTATCTTATCTAGGCACGTGACAGGTCACATGACAGGTCTAGACCCAGGGCATAGGGTTAGCCTCATGTCTTTAGCCTGGTTTTCATTTCCATTCTCTTCCATTTTAGAAGCCTTGTTTCTTTTCAGCCATTGGCTATTCTCATGAGTGCTTCTCTTCCATTTGATGGTGCCTCAGGGTCTGTGGGAATATTCCCATCAGGGTTTTGGTCCATGCACCATTCTGAACTGTATAAATACTGTACCAGTAGCATGTCTTAAGCCCCAGTCTTGAGCATTTGTATCCTTTGATCAAATGGCCTCACTAGGGCTCCTTTTCCTATATCATTACTCTTGCTTTTATCTCATTGAAACTGACATTGACAAGCCCTTGATTAGGGTTATAGCTTATCACTGCAACATCAAAAACACTTACCATAACACTTGCTCAAGACTACCAATACTAGTCAAGGGCTCACATAGCAGAAATTGAGTTTATGAAGAAAGCATATCTTTGGGGACATGAGGAGCAGTTGAAAGATTTTGTGTTTGAAGCAGTACTGGGATTTAAGGATGATGAACTGGGAAGACTCTTGTTCCAAACCAGATTTGATAAGTTTAACAAGCAGACTCAGAAAGACTTCATCGCTAAATGAGGCAGGGATCACAAAGTAGCCACCACAGATCACCTTCGTTCTCTTAGACCATCTAGATCACTGAAAACCATATCACACAGATCCCAAACCATAGTTAACCACATCAAACTTTGACCCTTACACCAGCTTGTCAAATGAGTCCGAGTCAACAGAGTTAGAATCAACCCTGTCCCTTTCTGATCCAGTATCCCAGCAGCAGTCCCCATTCCAGTACCAGCCCATGCCATATTAGAGGCCCCAGTGCTGCTTCCAGCAATTAACCCCTACTACAAGTGGGATGAATATGAATTTGGATATTGGTGATACAATGAAAACTCTGGTCAAAGAGTTTATTAAGATGAAAGGATTGAAGAAGATTTCAGACCCTGGTAAATGGGGTAGGCAGAAGAAGACTTGGAGGAAATGGTTTGTGGCTCTTTCTGTTTGGGTAGTGGAACAGAAGTGGAAGAATAACAGAGAAATAACCACAGCTGTTTTATCCAGGTTGGAAGGAAAGGTGGAAGGATTTGCCCAAATAACCTATGAAAAGTATATCAACAGGGAAGGAGAAATGGTAACATTGGCAGATGGAAGCCAAGGACCATGGGGAGTAAATGCATGGCCAGACTTTGGAGAAATAGCCATTGAGCTTTGGAACTACTTCCACATTGATAAGCTAACACATAAAGCTTTTAAAAAGCTGGAATTGCTCAGGCACACTTTGTCTATTGACGAATACTTGCAAGACTTCAAGATACTCCGCAGAGACTCAGGGATTAGCAATGATCATGTGCTAAAACTGATGAGAGAACAAGTCCAATATCAAGTATACCAACAAGCTTGTATGCAGGGCATCAAGGAAGATTATGTTCTGTTCCAAGAACAATGTAGAACAATTGGTTGTTCATTTGAGAGAATGGCCATTGAAAGAGCTCCCCCACAATTCACCCCTCACTTCTCTCCCCCACAATATCCTCCCAATCAATTTCAACCCACATATAATCCCCAACAACCTCCTCCTCCTTGTTTCACAAGTACTGGCACTCAACCTGGGCATGGTGTACCCATGGAGATAGATAGGCAAGCCATAACGCAGGTTCAAACCTGTTTCAAGTGTGGTAAGCCAGGGCACATGGCAAGAGATTGCTGTGGGGTTTTTAATCCAGCAGCACCACAGCCCTCAAACAATTTTGGCAAGGGACCCCAGTCTCAGAGTCAACAACAGAGACAACAAGGAACACAGGCACAATATGTGCAGCCTGTAAAATTTTCAGAGTTTTCTGTGCCAGATGCAAACAGTTGGCAAACAGTGGAACTGGTCTCTATTGGGCTGGTATATAACATGGCAGATGCTGCAAGGTTCCAGAAAATACCTGCAGCATCATAGGGTAGTATAAACAAGGCCCAAGCTTACTTCCAGGACATATTCAAAATAAAAAGAAAGCAGAAGGAAGCAGTGGGAAAAGTTTAAGGAATTCTGTTAGGTTAGAAACAGAACTCCCAGTATGCAAATATCTTTCTTCTTGTTCATTTAATGTTTATACCATGAAATGGAATAAAGAAATTCCTCCCATGATGGTGTTTTGATCAAGTGTGGCCCTGGACATAGGGTGCTTAATTTCATCTGACAATATTAACAGATATTTATTTGCAATAGGAAGCAAAGAAAGAAAAGATCTAGCCAAGTTATTTAATCAAAAAGAATGAGATGAACTTGGTGTAAGTGTAAAGATTGACGGAGAAGTTAGAGGAAAAAATGGTTTGAAAATGGAATCATGTGGACTAAGCTTTGCAATAGTGGACTCTGGTGCATCAGTAACATTCATCAATCAAAAATTTGTTTGGAAACATGGTTTGTATGAAAAAGACATGCCAAAACCTTTAACAGTATATAATGCTGATGGAACAGAGGGTAACATTGGAAAAATCACTCACTATGTGATTATTTATATAGCCATAAAAGGAAAAAATGGGAAGTGGCACAGAAAACAAATTAATGCTTATGTTTCTTCATTAGGAACTTTGGATCTCCTTATTGGATATGATTGGTTTGCAAGACATAATCTGGAAATAGATTGGGTAAAAAAGATCATTGATTTTCCTAGATGTTCTGCAGATTGTGACACTTATTTAATCTCAAGAAGAGTAACCAAAGAAGAAATGTCACAGCTCAAGAAAGAAGTGCCAAGGGAGTTATGGGAATTTATTCCTGTATTTTCACAACACGAATCAGAATGCATGTCAATCAGAAAACCTTGGAATCATGCTGTGGAGTTAAAAGAAAACTTTGTACCAAAAAAGAGTCATATCATTCCTCTTTCAAATGAAGAAATGAAGAAAGTACATGAATTTGTAGAAAAGAAGATGAAAAAAGAATATATTCAATCATTCAAATCACCACAAATGTCACCAGTTTTCTTTATCAGCAAGAAAGATGGTGGTAAGAGAATGATAATTGATTACAGGTATCTGAACGATTATATCATCAAAAATAACTATTCTTTACCCTTGATATCAACACTAATTGATAGGTTAAATGGAGCTGATATGTTTACCACTCTGGATCTCAGATGGGGATACAATAACATTCATATGAAAGAAGGCAATGAATGGAAAGGAGCATTCACAATGCCAATAGGGGCTTTTGAGCCTCTGGTAATGTATTTTGGGATGTGCAATTCCCCAAGCACTTTTCAAGCAATGGTTAATGATATTTTCCATAATATGTGGGAACATGTGGTCATTTATATTGACAATATTATGATCTTTACCAAAGATAAAAATCACAATTAGCACTTGGAAATAGTAGCAGAAGTATTGGGTTGTCTTCATGACCATGATCTCTTTCTTAAACCATCAAAATGTCACTTCGCTCAAGCTCAAGTGGATTACTTGGGAATGGTTGTATCTAAAAAGGGGGTACAGATGCAACTAAATAAAACAAGCACAGTTTGAAATTGGCCTATTCCCTAAATCATTAAACAAGTTCAAGCCTTTTTAGGACTAGCCAACTATTATTGAAGATTTGTTCCTAACTTTGCTAATATTGCAAGACCCCTTAATTCCCTCACAAGAAAAGATGTCAAGTTTAAGTGGACATTGGCTTGCATGGCAGCCTTTGTTCAGCTCAAGCAAATCCTCACTTCCAAACCACTCTTGTGTTATTCCAACTCCTTTAAACCTGTTCAAATCAAAACAGATGCTTCAGATATTGTCATTGGAGCTGTTCTTTCCTATCAACAAGATGATGGTCTCTGGTGACCAGTGGCTTATATTTCTCACTCTTTGGATTCCGCTGAATTAAACTATCCAATTTACAACAAAGAGCTCTTGGCAGTCATTTGTGCTTTGCATAATTGGTGTCATTATTTAATAGGATGAGACTCCTTTAAGATCTGGACAGATCACAAAAATCTGAAGTACTGGAAAAGACCACAAGATCTGTCACTCTGGCAAGCTAGATGGCAAGCTACACTGGCAGAATACAATTTCAAGATGTGTTACAAACTGGGTTCTTCTAATGGGAGGGCAGATGCTCTTTCCAGATAACAGGATCATTTTGAAAATAAACCAGAACCAAATAAACAAATCATCATGCTTCCCTCTCACATATTTCAATGAGTCTTTTCTCTTTTCTCTTCCTTTTTCTCATGAGTACAACAAGCATCAGTGGACTTATGTCTTTCTTCCAACTGGTGTTATAGTTCAGAACATCACATTTATTTAAACAAAAGAAAACAAATATTTATTCCAGAAGAATTATGTATAGAAGCTCTTAATCTTTTTTACTCTTCTCCATTGGATGGTTACGCAGGTCAAAATCACACCAAACAACTTTTATCTCATTACTATTATTGGCCAGGTCTCAATAAAGATGTTGCATCTTTTGTTTCACATTGTTCAACATGCACTACATCCAAGAGATCTGAAACTATTATACCAGTTCATCCTCTTCCTACAGCATCATCACCCTGGGAAGATATTTCTGTTGATTTTATTACTGGACTTCCGACATCAAAAGAGTTTGATGCTATCATGGTAATAGTTGATCAGTTTTCAAAAGAAGTGGTTTTTATTTCATGTCATTCTTCTCTTTCTTCTCTTTACATTGCAGAATTATTTAGGGATCACATGTGGTCCAGACATGGACTTCCTTCTTCTATTGTTTCAGATCATGGCCCTCAATTCATCTCAGAATTTATGAAACAGCTCAATGAGATTCTTCAAATCAAACAGAAGATTTCTACAGCATATCATCCATGTACAGATGGTCAAACAGAGCAAGTCAATAGGGAATTGGAACAATATCTTTGTAACTTTATTGTCAAATGACAGGAATCTTGGGCAGATTGGATCAAGATTGCAGAATATCATCATAATAATTCATATTCCACATTGACTCAGACTTCTCCCTTCAAAATCACAAAAATATATCATCCTCATCTGGGTTTTGAAGCACCTTCTGCAATTAATCCATCTTCTCATTTCTTACAGGATATGTCAAAGTCCTTCAAAGAGATTAAGGAAGTGTTAGAACAAACTAAGTCAAAGATGGAAAAACAGAATAAAACAGATCTTCCAAAGTACACAAAAGGTCAACAAGTTCTGTTATCCACAAAGAATCTTACACTTCCATACCCATCAAAGAAGTTATCGAAGAAATGGATCAGTCCTTTTATGGTATTAGAAGTCATTCTGCATGCAGTTTATCTCAAATTGCCTTCTATAATGCACATTCATCCCATAATCAATATATTGCGCATTAAACCATACTTGCCATCTTTATGAGAACAAGACATTCTTACTCCTGATTCTATCCTTATTATGGAAGATGGCCATAAAGAATATGAGGTTGATTATATTGTCAACTCTCATATTAAAGGAAAAAAGTTGGAATATCTGATTTATTGGTCAGGATATGGAGAAAATAATCACACTTGGCAAACAAAAGACAATCTAGCTAATTCTCCAGACCTAATCAATGAATTTCACAAACTACATCCTTCTGCACCACAATGTCTTTTTACCATGGACATCAACTCCTTCCACTCACTCTTCAAACCATATGAAAATCACATGGATACTGTATTATTAGCTGTGTCTCATCTGGAATCTGAGACCTAAAAAGGGGATAGTATTATAGTTCGCTTTTTTCAAACTTTGATCACATGATCTTATCTTATTTTTTCACATGGTTATCTAATCTTTTATCTTATCTAGGCACATGATAGGTCACATGACAGGTCTAGATCCAGGGCATAGGGTTAGCCTCATGTCTTTAGCCTGGTTTTCATTTCCATTCTCTTTCATTTTAGAAGCCTTATTTCTTTTCAGCCATTGGCTATTCTCACAAGTGCTTCTCTTCCATTTGATGGTGCCTCAGGGTCTGTGGGAATATTCCCATCAGGGTTTTGGTCCATGCACCATTCTGAACTGTATAAATACTATACCAGTAGCATGTCTTAAGCCCCAGTCTTGAGCATTTGTATTCTTTGATCAAGTGGCCTCACTAGGGCTCCTTTTCCTATATCATTACTCTTGCTTTTATCTCATCGAAACCAACATCAACAAGCCCTTGATTAGGGTTATAGCTTATTGCTGCAATATCAAAAACGCTTACTGTAACAGAGTTAGCTGATTAAGAGATAGAAGGCCTGGGCAAGGGGCATAACAAGAGAGTAGTCTAGGCTAGGCTAGAGTGCAAGAAGAGTGGAATCTAAGTGTGAAAGTGAACAAGAAAGCACCTGAGGTATGTAAAGAGCAGAAGCTACAACAAGAGAAAGAAGGAAAAGGAAGAGAAAA
>JBBPKN010001745.1:0-12628 GCA_038089275.1 Pulveroboletus cf. rosaemariae | reverse complement strand
TATTTCATTTATTTTATACTTGTACACATAGGCTTGATTGATGAATATAACTGATGCACCTGAATCTAAAAGGACATTAGTATGTCTGCAATATTCCCATCTATATCCCTTTTTTTTTAATTTCTGCTTGAACTACTACTTGAATTCTAAATTCATTTTTTTTGTATCTAAACACTGTTGTTTTGAGGGTTTTGTTAGTATCAATGACATTCTGGGTTTGCAGGAAGGATAAATAGCAAACTGTTTCTTGTTTTGCCCTTTTCTGGGGGAAATGAAGTACTATTTTGCTTTCCCCAGCTGTGTCTCTATGAGTCACCTTCCAGAAACCACTAGAAGCTTTATTACAAGTGTTTACTGTGGTACTTATACTCCAGCCAGTATTATAAGTAGATGTGGGTGCAAAGTTAAAGGCAGGTAATAAGAATCTAGGGCCCTGATTACCTTGAAGAATTGATATCTTTTCTATTTTAAAGCCATCTTAGCTTTTGCTTCAGCCTCAAATTTATCTCTAAAAAATGCTTTTGTGGCCTCCATGGATTCCCAAGATGCTACTGGGACTTTGTAAATGTGAGCAGTTTCTTCAGGGGTATTAGTAGGCTTGCCTGTGTTCCAAGTGTTAGTGTTTATTGGACTTGCTCCTAAGTACTGTGCAGTTCTGGCATGCTCTTGATAGTGGGGTCTGCAGAGTGATGGACAATTGTTATAGTCTGATTTTTCAAACTTTGATCACGTGACCTTATCTTATCTTCTCCATGTGGTTATCTAATCTTTTATCTTATCAGGGCACGTGACGGGTCACATGACTGGTCTAGACCCAGGGCATAGGGTTAACCTCATGTCTTCCAGCCCCTTTTCATTTCCGTCATTCTTCCATTTTAGAAGCACCACTCCATTTCAGCCATTGGCTATTCTCACGGTTGCTTCTCTTCTTTTTGATCACCATTCAGGGTCCATGGGAATTCTCCCATCAGGGTCTTGGTCCGTGTGCATATCTGTAGCATATATAAGCTGTAGCATATCATCTCAAGACTCCCCAGTCTTGAGCACTTGTACCTATAGTGCATTTGTTCACTCGTACTCCTAGCTTTCTCTATATCATCTGCTTTTCTCTCAAACGTAACCGTCACCATAACCGCAAAGCCCCTAGATTAGGGTTAACCACAACCATCACCGTTTATTGAATATAACAACAATCACATGCAAGATGTCCCTTCTGGTTACAGTTGTAGCACTTCCCTCAGAATATGCCTGCAACTTTTTGAGCATCAATTTCCATTGGTACTCCACTACTAGGTTAAGTACCTGTTTGAGTGAACCAGGGAGTTGGGCAAGTTTGCAGCTATTGGTTAGATGGAAAATAAGGGGGTGATATGCAAGGGGAAAAGTACCATGGTTGAAAACATGATAGTACTGGACCTTTCTCTATGGCCACCTTTTCTATGATTCTACCAGTTTATTGATATTGGTATCAAAGACTATCATATAAGCTATCCTGTATGCCATTTATCAATGTCTAATTATGGATCCTATAGTCCACCACCCTTTTTAGCAGCTCTACTGCATGCTCATCTTCTATTTCTACTTTCTCTTTCAGAATCTGGAACTCCTGTAGAAATTCATGAATGGGTTTGCCTTGTTGTTGAAGGACATTAGCTTTGTGAAAGATTGATGAGCTAACTTATTGATATGAAAGTATTCCTTTATTTCTTCCTGTAACCTTGTCCAGCTTGACCATGCTATGTGCCTCATTTTTTCTCCAGTTATTCATCCATTCTCATTTCATTGAGAGTAGTCTTCTGCCTTGTAGTATTTAATTGAGGTAATGATGGTGAATCCCTTTGCCTTTCCCTTGAATTGAGATAAGACCATAATAGCTCAGAGTTGGTCCAACTTCCAGTGCTGTTCCTCTACCTATAATTGCAATAATATCCACTACTATCTCTAGTCCTCCTTGTTACCATCCCACTTTCCCAGATCTGCTACTTTCTTCATTATATTATTCTTCACATTTGGCTGGAGTTTGACAAGTTTTTTGGTTATGTCATCAATTGGGCTGCATTTGTGTTTGCTATTATGCTAGGCCTGGATAGAGACTAGAGTAGACCTTGCTGGTAAGGACAAGTAAGGCTCTATGAAATGTAAGCCTTAAAAATGAGTAAGTATGACACAAATATGGGATTGTGCTGAACATTGGACACTAGGGTGACTTGCTTTAGACCAGAGATAGCTGAAGCTAACAATAAGATGGATTCCAAGTACTAGATACAAGGACAAGAGCTATGTGAGGAATTGCAAGGTAGAAGTAGTATAAAAAAGAGGGTGTTATAGTTCGCTTTTTCAATTTTTGATCATGTGATCTTATCTTATCTTTCCATGTGGTTATCTAATCTTTTATCTTATCTAGGCACATGACAGGTCACATGACAGGTCTAGACCCAGGGCATAGGGTTAGCCTCATGTCTTCAGCCTGGTTTTTATTTCCATTGTGCTTCTATTTTAGAAGCCTCATTCCTTTCAGCTGATTGGCTATTCTTATGAGTGCTTCTCTTCCATTTGATGGTGCCTCAGGGTCTGTGGGAATTTTCCCATCAGGGTCCTGGTCCATGCACATTTCTGAACTGTATAAATACTGTAGCCATAGCATATCTCAAGCCCCAGTCTTGAGCACTTGTATTATAGTGGTCTCACTAGGGCTCCTATACTATTCACTTTACTCTCATCACACCAACATCGACACCATCTTAAGCCCTTGATTAGGGTTAGATCTCATCGCTGACAACATTAACACTGATACTGTAACAGAGGGATCTAAAGTACACTACTTTATAGTACAGCAAATAGAATTCAAGTGAAGACAACTGAATAATCATGCTGAAATGTGATGAGTAAAGTATCCATATGGAAACAGACAGAAAGAGATGGAATAATTATGTGTCAGCTGATTAAGAGATAGAATATCCAGGCAAAGGGTGTAACAAGAAAGCAGCCTAGACTGGGCTAGAATGCAGAAAGAGTGGAAGTCTAAAGTGAACAGTGAACAAGAAAGCACCTGAGGTGCACAAAGAGTGGAAGCTAAGACAAGAAAAGCAAGAAAGGCAAAAGAAAAGAGAGAAAATGTAACATTATCCCCCTGCTAGGGATAAAGGACCCACTGAAACCTTAAAAGACATTATAGGAGGAGCTTGGGGAGCCAGTGATGTTGGCCCAGCCAACCTTGTTGATGACATCATCATGGTAGTCTTTGTTGGTGTGATATAAAGGTAAAGGGGGTGTAAGAGCCTGGAAAGGCCAATAATACAACCTCTAAGAGTGACAGAAGCTGTGAAAGCATTGAAAGAATTAAGAGGAACCTTGGGAGGATCCCTGGAATGAATCACAAGAGAAGGAGAATGTAAAGGAGGAAATGAGGGGGTCAGTGACATGGTGCTGAGATAGGCAGTATGTTATAGTTTACATTTTTCAAACTTTGATCACATGACCTTATCTTATCTTTTCATGTGGTTATCTAATCTTTTATCTTATCTAGGCACATGATGGGTCACATGACTGGTCTAGACCCAGGGCATAGAGTTAGCCTCATGTCCTCAGCCTATTGTTCATTTCTGTCTTCTTCCATTTTAAAAGCCTTGCTCCTTTTTAGCCATTGGCTATTCTCACAAGTGCTTCTCTTCTTTTTGATGGTGCCTCAGGGTCTGTGGGAATTCTCCCATCAGGGTCTTGATCCATGCACTTTTCTGTACCATATAAATACTATAGTCTTAGCACATCTCAAGCCTCAGTCTTGAGCATTTGTATCCTTTAGTGCAAGTGGCCTTACTGGGGCTCTTCTATATCATTCCTACTTGCTTTTCTCTCACCAAAATCGACATCAACAAGCCCTTGATTAGGGTTAGAAAGCTCATTGTTCATCACCAAAATCACAAACTATAATACTTGCTCAAGACTTCCATTACTAGTCAAGGGTGCTCATTGCAAAACATTTTTTAATGAAGAAAGAATACTCATGGGGACATGAAGAGCAGCTTAAGGAGTTTATTTTTGAAGCAGTTCTAGGATTCAAGGATGACAATTTTGAAAGATAGTCATTTCAAAGGAGATTCAATGCATTTGATGAGCAAACAAAAAAGGACTTTGTTGCAAAAAAAGGAAGAGATCACAAGGTTGCAGTTTCAGATAGGCTCAGATCTCTCCATCCTTTCTCATCACTAAAAAATGTATCCCAACTTCCCCAGACAGTAGTCCAAACTGTTGAACTTCAACCCTTATACAAGCTTGTCAAATAAACCTGAGTCAACAGAACTTGGTTCAATTCTATCACAATAGCAGCCTGTCCCTGATCCTGTTCAGCAACCCTGCTATACTCCAACCCTCTACCAATGCCCCCAGTGCCACTCCCAGCCTTCGATCCCTACTATAACTGGGATAAATATGAGTGGGGAACTTGGCAACTTGATTTGGCAACTGGCCAAAGAACTTACCAAGATGGGAGGACAGAGGAAGATTGCAGACCCTGGTAAATGGGGTGGTGATAAAAAGAAGTGGAGGAAGTGGTTTGTTTTCTTACAGGTATGAGTGGATAAACAATGCTGGAGAAACAACAAGGAATTAACAGTGGCAGTGCTGTCAAGGTTGGAAGGAAGAGTGAAAGGGTTTGCACAGCTAACTCTAGAAAGGTATAGAGATGGAGAGGAAGAGTACAGGCTGGCAGCAGATGGAAGTAGAGAAAAGATGGGGTTGGCTGCATGGCCAGACTTTGAGGATATTTTCTTGGAGCTCAGAAATTACTTTTATATTGATAAGCTCACTCATGAATCACTCAAGAAATTAGAAGGTCTCTGACACACATCATTAATTGACAAGTACCTTCAAGATTTCAAGGTTCTTTATCAAGAAGTGGATATCAGTGATGATCACACACTGAAATTAATGAGGGAGCAGGTGCAATATAAGGTGTACCAGCAAGCTTGCATGCAAGGAATCAAGGAGGATTATATTCTCTTTGTGGAGCAGTGCAGGAATATAGGATGATCATTTGAAAGAATGAATGTAGAAAGACCTACTCCTTGATTCACTCCAAGATATCAAGCTTCTTGCTATCCTTCCTCCAATCAATATTGTTATAAACATAACATTTACTAGCAGAAGAGTCACATGACAAGCACATGACCATGAGACATCCTTGCCAAAACAAGACAAACCCTAGAATATGGTTGAGTTATTACTTTAGAGTATTCCCCTGGGATTTAGGCATAGCTTATGTGGTTGGATCTAGCATCTTAGATAATAGATGCATCTCCTGATCTAATCTCTAATGAATCTGGATCTCAATCTAGATGAGGGTCAGATCTGATTATGGCAGATCTCTAGATGAAATTTCCTTGGCCTCATGATTGAGGGCATGGTTTAATCTCTGCTTACCCTAGACCCTATTCTTCCATTCCACACAGCCTCTCTATTCTATACACCTTTACCACATGGCCCATTGGTCATATTCTCAGTAAGCATGCCCTATGCCCTAGTTTCTTATTTAGTATTTCCCTTAACTCTGGAGATGGTCTGTGCGCACTTAGACATAGTATAAATAGTTGAGTAGTTCCTTGGTTTCAGCTTCCCAGCCTTAACTACTTGTTATCTTGTACATTATCTAGTGCCACTTAATATAGGCATTACCTCCTAACTTGTGCTATGGCTCCTTAGGCCTTGCTACCCTAAGTCCACATATCACTCTTCATACTCTATTTAATCCAAATTCAACAATGAAACTGATGCACCCCCTCAAGGCAGATCATTTAGGGTTAGGATGGGTTGTTTAGAGATTGACACCATAACAAATATCAACCTCCATATATTCCTTCTAGACCAAATCAGCCATAGTTTACAGCTGTTGGTACCCAATCTGGGTATGGTGCACCCATGGAAATAGATTGTCAAGTGGCAATGCAGGTCTGCACCTGCTTTAAATGTGGAAAACCAGGGCATCTTGCAAGAGATTGCAAGGGGGTTTTTAATCCAGCAGCACTATGGCCTTCAAATAATTTCAGCAAGGGTTCCCAGCCTCAGGGACAGAATCAAAGGCAACAAGGCACACAGGCTCAGTATGTATAGCCTGTTTGGTTCTCAGATTTCACTTTGCCAGATGCAAATGGTTGGCAAATGGTGGAACTAGTCTCTATTAGGCTGGTATATAATATGGTGAACACTACCAGGTTTCAAGAAATTCCTGCAGCATCATGGGGTAGTATGGATGAGGCCCAGGCCTACTTCCAGGATGTCTTTGAGACTGAATGGAAGTAGAAGGAAGTTCAGGGAAAAGTCTGAGGGATTTTGTTAGGTTAGAAACAGAACTTCCAGTATGCACTTCTTTTTCTTCCTCTTGTTTCA
This sequence comes from Pulveroboletus cf. rosaemariae, assembly GCA_038089275.1. NCBI lineage: Eukaryota > Fungi > Basidiomycota > Agaricomycetes > Boletales > Boletaceae > Pulveroboletus > Pulveroboletus cf. rosaemariae. Next base: position 6,247 of record JBBPKN010001745.1, on the reverse strand, counting down.
ATGTTCATACTATGAAATGGAATCCAGTTATTCCTTCTGTGACAGCATCTCAATCGAGCATGGCCCTGGAAGTAGGGTGCTTAATTCCATCTAATGATATTAACAGACACTTGTTTGCAATAGAAAGTGAAGAAAAAAAGATCTAGCCAAGTTATTTAATCAAAAAGAAAGAGATGAATTGGGGGTAAGTGTAAAAATTGACAGAGAAGTTAGAGGAAAAAATGGTTTAAAAATGGAGTCATGTGGACTAACTTTTGCAATAGTGAATTCTGTTTGGAAACATGGTTTGTATGAAAAGAATATGCCTAAACCTTTAATAGTATACAATGCAGATGGAACTGAGGGTAATATTGGAAAAATTGCTCACTATGTTATTATTTATATAGCTATAAAAGGAAAAAAATGGAAAGTCGCACAGAGAGCATATTAACACTTATGTTTCTTCTTTAGGAACTCTAGATTTACTCATCAGATATGATTGGTTTGCAAGATATAATCTGGAAATTGATTGGGTCAAGAAAACTATTGATTTCCCTAGGTATTCAGTGGATTGTGAAACACATATTGTTTTCAGAAGAGTTACTGAAGAAGAACAATTGCAACTCAAAAAGGAAGTGCCAAAAGAATTATGGGAATTTATTCCTGTATTTTCACAACATGAATTGAAATGCATGCCTACCCAAAAACCCTGGGACCATGCAGTGGAGTTAAAAGAAAACTTCATACTAAAAAAGGGTTATATCATTCCACTTTCAAATGAAGAAATGAAAGAGGTACATGAATTTGTAGACAAGAAGATGAAAAAGAGCTACATTAAATTGTCAAAATCTCCACAAACTTCCCCTGTCTTCTTTATCAGCAAGAAAGATGGTGGAAAAAGAATGGTAATTGATTACAGATATCTGAACAAGTATACCATTAAAAACAATTATCTGTTACCCTTGATATCAACACTAATTGATAGGTTAAATGGTGCTGATATGTTTACCACTCTAGATTTGCAATGGGAATACAATAACATTCACATGAAGGAAGGTAATGAATGGAAAGGGGTGTTCACAATGCCAATAGGGGCTTTTGAGCCTTTGGTAATGTATTTCAGGATGTGCAACTCCCTGAGTACATTTCAAGCAATGGTTAATGATATTTTCCACAATATGTGGAAATACATGGTCATATATATTGATGATATTTTGATCTTTACCAAGGATAAAAATCATAACCAATATCTTGAAATTGTTGCAGAAGTTTTAGGTCATCTTCATGACCACAACCTCTTCTTAAAGCCATCAAAGTGTCACTTTGCTCAGGAACAAGTCAATTATCTGGGTATGGTTGTATCTAAAAAGGGGGTACAGATGCAACTAAACAAAACTAGTGCTGTTTGCAATTGGCCTATACCAAGAACTGTCAAGCAAGTTCAAGCCTTTTTAGGACTAGCAAATTATTATTGAAGATTTGTGTCTAATTTTGCTAATATTGCAAGGCCCCTTAATTCCCTTACAAGAAAGAATGTCAAATTTGAATGGACATTGGCTTTGTTAAAACTTATCCCAATAGAAAAAGACTGTTAAAACCTATACCAGTACAGGTATACTTTTAACCAGTTCCTTTTTGAATAAAACCCTTGATGCTAAAGGAAGGTCATAACTCCAGAGGGCTCTGGAGGAATCTAGGAAGGGTTTTAATGATCAAATGGGACTCAGCTTCACCTTATATGGTGTGCCCTTGCACTTTCTGGTGTCCCAATTTACATAGATGTTGGAGGTGGGTAAGAAGGCTGTCTCTATGCTCAACAGGAGGAACAGGCAGAATAAGGAGAGTCAAGCCTAGTCATGGGGGTGGAACCTTGTGATTTCTTCAAGGATATCACTTGGCCTCAGAGGTACTTCAGAGTAACCCAGAGGGTCAGAGTGAGCCCAAGGGCTCAAGCAGAGTGAGGACAAAGACAAGGGAGTGTTTTTGTTGATATTTATATTGAGGTACAAGATACAAAGCTACAGTACTATACCTCAGAGAGGCAGAACTATCTAAGAGTGTAATAAAGTGAGACAGGTACAACTTAGAAGTGAAGCAGATGTCTAAATATCTAAGAAACAAATGGAGATATCAGGGAAGACAATATCCAATCATGTTAGACTGAAATTAAAGGGTAACAGGATGAAACAGGGAGAAGCAAGGAACAGGAATGGAACAGGAATAGTAACAGTGATGGTAATGGTAACTAAGAACAGGAATGGTAATGGAGTTATACCAGGATAGTCTGGAAATGAAGAAGTGGAACTAGGGTAGTATTTAACTGGAGCAGAGATAGACTAAAAACAGAATGGGGCAGAGTGGGAGTGGAAGCCTGGGGGAGTATATAATGCTGAGGGGTGGGAAGCATACATGCATAGCTGGGGGAGACTGGAATGGTGACAGAGGGCCAGAGTTGCCTGGAGGGAAGTTAGAGGGCTAGAGTAGCTTACTAGGTATGAAGACCAATTATAAGCCAGGTTGGGATGGGGTTGGAATTGGGTTGGAGGTCCAGGATATGACAGACTTGCATGGCAGCCTTTGTTCATTTGAAAGAAATTCTCACTTCTGAATCTCTCTTGTGTTACCCTGATTTCTCTAAACCTGTTCACCTTGAAACAGATGCCTCAGATGTCACTATTGGGGCAGTTCTGTCATATCAACAAAAAGATGGTCTCTGGCAACCTGTGGCATATATTTTCCACTCTTTGAACACTGCAAAATTAAATTACCCAATCTACAACAAAGAGTTATTGGCAGTTATTCATGCTTTTTGTGACTGGTGTCATTATTTAATCAGGTGAAACTCCTTTGAGATCTGGATGGATCACAAAAATCTGGAGTATTGGAAAAAACCACAGAATCTATCTTCAAGGCAAGCTAGATGGCAAGCTATGTTGGCAGAATTTAATTTCAAAATGTGTTATAAACCAGGTCCAACTAATGGAAGAGCAGATGCTCTATCCAGAAGACAAGACCACTTCAAAAATAAACTGGAACCAAATAAACAAATTATTATGCTTCCTTTTCACATTTTTAATTGAGTAGTTTCTCTTTCCTCTTCTTTCTTTTCTCACATACAACAAGCATCAGTGGACTTATATCTTCCATCCCACTGGTGTTATAGTTCAGAACAACAAGTTTATTTAAATAAAAGAAAACAAATTTTCATTTCTGAAGAATTATGAATAGAAGCTCTTAATCTTTTTCACTCATTTCCATTAGGTAGTCATGCAGGGCAAAACTGCACTAAATAACTTTTATCTAGATATTATTATTGGCCAGGTCTCAATGAAGATGTTGCATATTTTGTTTCACATTATTCTACATGTGCTACATCCAAGGGATCTGAAGCTGTTATTCCAATTTGACCTCTTTCTATTGCATCTTCTCCTTGGGAAGATGTTTCTGTTGATTTTATTACAGGACTTCCGACATCAAAAGGATTTAATGCTATTATGGTGGTAGTTGATCAGTTTTCAAAAGAAGTTGTGTTTATTTCATGCCATTCTTTCCATTTTCCCTTTATATTGCAGAATTATTTAGAGACCATGTTTGGTCAAGACATGGACTTCCTTCTTCTATTGTTTCAGATCATGGCCCTCAATTTGTCTCGGAATTCACAAAACAGCTCAATGAGATTCTTCAGATCAAACAAAAGATCTCTACAGCATATCATCCTAGAACAGATGGGCAAACAGAAAGGATAAACTGGGAATTAGAGCAATATCTTTGTAACTTTATTGCAAAACATCAAGAACAATGGGCAGATTGGATTAAAATAGCAGAATATCATCATAATAATTCATACTCCACCTCAACCCAGACATCTCCTTTTGAAATAACAAAAATCTATCATCCTTATCTGGGATTTGAAGCCCCTTCTGTGATTTCTCTATTATCCCATTTTTTACATGATATGTCTAAATCTTTCAAGGAAGTCAAGGAAGTGTTAGAGGAAACAAAGACATGTATGGAAAAGCAAAATACTAAAAGCATACCATCATATATGAAAGGTCAACAAGTATTGCTTTCCACAAAAAATCTCATCCTTTTATATTCTTCAAAGAAATTGTCCAAGAAGTGGATTGATTCTTTTATGGTGTTAGAAGTCATTTCCCATGCAGTTCATCTTAAACTGCCTTCTACAATGCGAATTCATCCCACTGTTAACATATCTTGCATCAAACCATATTTACCATTACTTTGAGGTTAAGACATTCTTACCCTGGATTCTATTATTATTATGGAAGAAGGTCATGAAGAATATGATGTGGATTATATAGTCAATTCTCATATCAAAGGTGGCAAGTTGGAATATCTTGTTCATTGGACAGGATATGAACAAAATGATTATACTTGGCAAACAAAAGACAATTTAACAAATTCTCCAGATCTTATTGAAGAATTCCACAAGCTTCATCCTTCTGCACCTTGTTGCCTCTTTTCTATTGATCTTGCTTCCTTTCACTCACTGTTCAAACCATATGAAAACCACACTGATGCTGTATCATTAGCTGTGTCTTGTCTGAAATCCAAGACCTAAAAAGGAGGTAGTGTTATAGTTTGCATTTTTCAAACTTTGATCACATGACCTTATTTTATCTTTTCACATGGTTATCTAATATTTTATCTTATCTAGGCACATGATGGGTCACATGACTGGTCTAGACCCAGGGCATAGAGTTAGCCTCATGTCTTTAGCCTGTTGTTTATTTCCATCTTCCTTCATTTTAAAAGCCTTGCTCCTTTTCAGCCATTGGCTATTCTCACAAGTGCTTCTCTTCTTTTTGATGGTGCCTCAGGGTCTGTGGGAATTCTCCCATCAGGGTCTTGGTCCATGCACTTTTCTGTACCATATAAATACTGTAGCCTTAGCACATTTCAAGCTTCAGTCTTGAGCATTTGTATCCTCTAGTGCAAGTGGCCTCACTAGGGCTCCTCTATATTATTCCTACTTGCTTTTCTCTTACTGAAATCAACATCAACAAGCCCTTGATTAGAGTTAGAAAGCTCATCATTCATCACCAAAATCACAAACCACAACACAGTGAGCCTGTATATGACTGGATTGCCAGCAGAGGCAGTATGAACATTGATAGGAGAGATAGTTGACACAAATGTGTTCCAGGCAGCAGCAGTGGAAACAGGACTCCCAAAAGTAAGGGTGTGATGGGAAAAAATAACCATTGCCATATAGGCTGGTTCACCAGGCCTTAGTGTATTCCAGGGCTGCAAGTTCATCATTATTGAGGAGGGAGGAAGAAGCTGATGGGATAGAAGGAATATAGCCATGGGTGGTGATATTATAAACTATAATATACTCTGGGGTACTCTGGATAACTCCAGAAAGGATGGGGCTTGGCTTTACCTTATGTGATGTGCCCTTATGCTAGTACTGAGTACCCCAATTTATGGAGGGGCAGAAGAGGGTTGAAGGTTTGGGGTAAGTCATAAGACTTTATGGAGGGGTATGATATCAAGTCATGAGGCAAGTTGTGAGACTTTAGAGTGAAATACAATATCAAGTTGTAAGGCAGAGAAAGAATCAAGAATGATCATTAACATTATGTTATGGTCAATATTCAAACTAGGATACAAGATACAGAACTACAGTACTTATACCTTGGAGAAGTGGATTATCTAAGAAAGAACAGAGATGCAAAGGAAGTTGTCTCATAAGTGAAGCAGATGTCAATGTATCCTGGATATGAATGGAGATGTCAGGGAAGACAATGTTGAATGATGTCAAATTGAAACTGAATAATAACAGGAAGAGGTGAGGAGAAAAAGGAACAGGAAGTGAGATTGGAGGAACTATGGAGTTGTATCAGAATATTATGGAGTTAACATAGGCAATGTTGTAATCAACATTAGATAAAAAGGAACAGAGGTAAAGGGAATCAGGAAATATATAGCTTAGAAGCACAAATACAAGCAGAGTTGTATCAGAGATGAAGCAGAGTTGACTTATTGGCATAGGATATGATAGATGGCAAGTTTGTGCATATTGTTATGTTTTCTTATTTCTCTTCTCTCTTTTTCTTCACTTTTGTCTTAGCTTTCACTCTTCACACACATTGAGTGCTTTTTTGTTTAATTTTCCATGATAGACTTCTGCTCTTCTTGTGCCCTAGCCCAGGCTAGATCACTCTCTTATTACATTCTTTGTCTGGGGATTCTATCTTTTAATCAGCTAATATATAATTGTTCTATCACTTTCCATCCATTT
>JBBPKN010001744.1:0-12633 GCA_038089275.1 Pulveroboletus cf. rosaemariae | reverse complement strand
CGATAAGTACTGGAACATGCAGCGGCATCATTTGATCGCAACTGTACCTAGTTCCAACCTCCATGCACACCTGACTTTCATTGTTGACCTTGAGTGCGAACTTCATCATTGATGGATTTAACAGCACTCATGCTAATGCTGCCAGATAACATGATCTCAAAAAATTATATGGTTTATGTGGACATGTTCGCAACCCCTCACCATATTTACTTTCATGGTACCATTCAGGAGCACAGATCAGTCGGTCGCATCATGTGCACCTGAGTGCATACATAGCATCCATGCAGGTAACCTGACCGTAACAAAAGCATGACTCGATCCTTGCGGTTGCTAATCCACCGTCAGTCCATTGATAGAAATAAAAGAAAACAGTCCCTACTGTGACATGGATCGCTGTAGTGGAGGGTTGGGACGCATCATTCGTTTGTGGTACCTAAGAGGTTGTGAGTGATCAAACAAGGTCCAAATCACCAGAAAATGTCGTACTGCATCCGCTACTCTTTGACCCCTGGTACCTTGTCCACTGCTAGAAGCACCTTCCTCTGGAAGCTTGGGAATGGTAGCCTGTACACGCAGTTTACGCTACCAGATGGGATGAGTCCCTGCACATAAAATCCGAGAAATAACAGACCTTGTGCTTCCTGGCAGTTCCTGCGCTCGTTCGCTAAGACAATACATCGGATACATTGCTCTGAGTGTCTATCAAGGAAGAGCACCCACTGGGGTAAGCTGGGCTGCAGCCATCCTCGAAGGACCCTGGTGATCTGTGTTGCCCGGTCTCATTGGTGAGCGAGAAGATCGACGATTAACACGATGATGCAACTTTCCAAAGCGTCCACTCGGCCCATGTGAAGTGGAGTCCTTGTTACCCTTTCTCTGTAACAACCCTCTGAATATTGAACGGCCCTGTGATGACTCGGCAGTCTCTATATTTTCTCTGCGATCTGCCTCTTTGTCCTCTCTGTGATCAGTGGAGAGAACCGGGGATGGTGGCTCGAGCGGCGTCAACATGGGAGGAAGAAAAAAAGAGACAGTGACCAACCTCGTCAAAGTTGAACTCGGGAGCGGGTGTACTCGACAATACCTCAATCTATGTGATCATAAGAACCTGTTCCAAGTAAGAAGTGAATAGTCCAATACCCCGAGCGGATCATCACTGGCATCTTCGCCATGTTCTTCAGTTGTAGACATCTAATATAGTCCATTAACACAGGCAGACAAGATTACAAGGTACCAATACTCACATGGAATGGACCATACAAGTCTGGGAGAATTCCGCCGACATCACGGATGATGACCTTTCCTTCATACCCTCCAGTCGCAATGTGGCTACTGTCTGGAGAGATTGCAATTGAGTTCATGAGGGCACTCTCATTGATGATAGGACCAATCAGAGTCAGTGTTGATGCGTCCAAGAACAAGATCGAATCTGGGCTTCGGGTGAAGATAGCAATGAATTTGCCATTAGGAGCCAGAGCCATTGAGAAGATGAGGGTGCCATCGAGAGTCGGCGATTCCACAAGTTGAGACCCAGTAGAAGCATCAAAAGACCTAATCTTCTTGTCATTGGATATAGCAAAGATTTGCTCGCCACCTGCGGACCATGCGAGAGGAGTGTTCGTGACTATGTTGACAATGGTAGTGTCGATGGTGATGAGCCGATCACCGCTGCGACTGTCGAACACCTGAACTGGCCCACTTTGGCACGCAGTCGCAAAGCACTGGCCATCTGGAGAAATTTTGATCCCAGTGACACTGGCGTTATGTCTGAGCGGGCCAACAAGTCTCTCACCACTATTGATGTCCCAAATGCTCGTCATTTTGTCCATATCGTCGTTCCCCCAAGTCCCAGTTGCAAACCTGGTGGAATCTGGTGAGACATCCACCGCACTGACGACATTTGTGCTCTCCACTTCCACAATCTTTTCCTGCAGCTCTGCATCCCACACACTCGCGCCTTCTGCAGTTCCACATACAATCCATTTGTGGTCCGTTGATGCAGAAATGGCCCACAAGTTCATCCCTGTCTGTTTGCCAACCTCTTGACGGTCTGCAAGTCGCCACCGTCCAATCCATTCGCGACACCCGACCAAAAGGTGCTTTCCATCGGGATGGAAAGCGACTGCCCATACCCTGTCATCATAACCCATGTCGAATTCTATCGGCCAGTCTTGCTAAATGTCAGCATTGTTCAATCACCCCCTGGAGCTGCTACGCACCAGAATTCGTCTCCGACATCCTCACTAGCAGTACACGATCACCGGTGTCGATGTGTAAAGGAGAAGCGTGCTTTCGGTTCACTCGTAGTGCTAGCGCTGTGGTCTACTATTATTCTCAATGCCATACATGGTCCCGTTTCACGTGGTGCTTCATGTCCCAATCCGGTCACTTGGTTGGCGATGAAACAATGTCCAACAAGCTGATCGGGTCCTTTCCAAAGACGCTTCCTGCAGAGTCACAACGGCGAGAAGGAGGCTCAGGGCAAGCATACCATCTCACATTATGATCGCAAGGTCATCTGAGTGCGAGGACGAGAGAGCTGGGGCACACGCAGGAATCCAGTCGACTCGGCTGCCGCGAGTCTCTCCGGAAGCACGCCAACGGTACTTCTCGATCGTTATCTTGGCGACCGCGTCGACTCGATCTCCCCGGACCACGGGCGGACGCTGTTAAACGACCACGCGATAGATGGGTGCCGTTCGCTCTTGCGAGAAACCTGCGCGAACGTTAACACCCTGCACCACGCACTAACCACACCCGTGTACACCTCCGCGGAACGAGCGATAGAGAGCTGAGCGACGTGAGAGTGTCTCGGGGTAGCGACCATGCACGTTTGTGAGCGTGTACAAGCAGACGGGTGTGTTATCCTTTGCGAATCATCACCAGACTGCCCAGCTGAGGACACAAAGATGACACATGTACCCCTGCAGGCATTTCATTACTTGTTCATTCAACTCGAGATAAAACAAAATAGACATGATGCTCTATGCGGTGGATATACTACATGCTTGGTCAAAAGGCCCACAATAAAAGCTATCCTCGTGACGCTCACGAATGGATATCGACGTGTAACTCGGGAATCTAATGCGCATGCCATGATCGTGGTTGTTCGTATCGTTATGCCTTTTCTTTCTCCTCTGCGTTTGGTTCTTCGGGGCGGACAATCGTATTGATTGGCGTCAAATCGAAGTCGTCATTCAAAGCCTTCGACCCCTCCATATCCATATCTCCTTGCTCATTTTGCAATTCTGGTACGCCTTTCTCGACATCTCCGGGACTCTTCACTTCGTCGCTTCGCACGGTCTTGCGATCCAGTGAATACTCACGCAGGAAGAACGTCAGAATCAACGCAAAACCAGTCAACGGGGTGGACATTATCCATATTGTGTCGATCGCCTGTGACCACGCCTCTAATACAGCGTTGCGGAGCGTGATGTCCTGGTTTCATTTTCACAGGTGAACATGAGCTCATCTAGAGAACAATGCATTGCCTCTCACAGAAATCAAATGGACGATGCCCACGCTGTCATTGAGATCAGTAGCCGTGGTACCGAGGCCAAGGCTGGAGAAATTGGGAATACTCTCGAGTTTCTTGGGAAGGACGCTTGTGATGATGGCCTCGCCGACGGCAACTCCGACGGCACCTCCAATGGTCCTGACAATACCCACACATTCATTACAGGTCCAAGGATGGTGTTATGACGAACCTACCGAATGAATACGAAGGCACTCGAGGCAGTAGCCATGTCCTTGAGGGGCATCGCTGCCTGGAGAGCGATGAGCGGTGTTTGGAACAGGCACCCTATTCCGAGAGCTGCGACCAATGGGTAAATCTCTTGTTCAGCACTAAATTGGGTTAGCAGCGGATATCTGCGAATGCCAGATACGCACAGGGTCGATTTATAATCCAGCATGATCATGAGACCCATCCCAAGGGTCATGACAGTGTATCCCGCCCACATTATCGGACGATACCTTCCCACCTTTGATAGAATCAGTCCAGAAACAATAGATACGAAAGCAGTTCCGAGTGAAAAGGGGAGCGTCCTATGCATATGAAGTGAGTCGGCAGCAGCCCAAGGTAGAGCGTAGTGCATACTTGACTCCAGAACCGGTAGCCGATGATCCAAGCACTGACACACGTCAGTCTTCGTGTTCGTGTAGTAAAATGGAACACCAACCTTGATAAAACAAGGGTAGATAGCTGGACGTCAAAGATTCAGGTGAAGCTCGTGGTGTCTGAGCATTTGCCACTCACTATGCAGCTGAAAAGAAGACGATAGCGTGAAGAAGAGCCGTGACGAGAGTGATGGCAGTCGTACGCGTCTTTGGTGTCTCGTTGAGGGCACTTCAAACCAGCGAGCATGGCCACTGACCTTGAACAGACGTGCAGGGATAATCGCGGAGCGCGTCGTGAATGCTTCGTTGACACCGCCGAGAATAAGCAACACAATCCCGACCACAAGCGGAGCAAGCGTCTTCGCATCGGACCCTACAGATGGCGATTCATCAACCCTTGGCGTGTGCGCTGGCACGGTGTTGATACTCACATGATGTCTGACTAAAGTCAAAGCCAATGAGCAAGCAGACGACGCCGACGACAAGACAAAACAGTCCGATGAAATCGAGCTCTGCTAGTTGATCCCGAATTGGTTGTCTTTGGTGAGGGTTGAGATTGAGGAAGACGAACAGAATAGCCAGTGCCACACCGCCGGTAGGCCTAGAGACGATGGTCAAATGAGAAAGATGGGATTGCGGGTAAAGATCGACAGCGTACAGGTTAATGAAGAAGCACCATCTCCAAGAGACATGCTGTGCAAATACCTTTGTGACGTGTGAATGATTGAGAGGACAACAGAAAGAACGAGACGTACACCGCCGAGGAGCGGTCCAACGACGCTGTCGAACAACATGAGTGAGTGGGCGTGTCAGGGAAGGATGGAGAGACGTCGCACCTCGCAATGCCATAGGTAGCACCCATCCAGCCACCCCACCGACCTCGACTGAATGATCGTCAGTGACACCAGGCAGGTCCAGATGGCATCACGCACTCTTTGAGTGGGACAATGTCCGAAATGGTAATAGTCACCAGTTGTATGACCCCACCGCCGCCGATACCTTGGACGGCTCTGCACACGATCAACCAAGTCATGTTTTGTGCCGCTCCACACAAGGCAGAGCCAAACTGAAAAAAAAAAAAACGGGCAAATGAGCACTCAAGCGGCATACAATGTCGAAGCACGTGCCAAAAATATGAGTATGCACGAGTAAAGGATCGGCTTGCGCCCTGGAGCGCGTGTCAGGAGGGGAGGGATGACAACACGGACCAGAAGCGCTCACCAAACATGTTGGCCAGTTTTCCGTACAGGGGCCCAAAAGCGCCGGCAGCAAGCATGTATGCGCTGGACAGGATCTCGGGTTGAGCAACCCAATTGCAGGCGACAACGAGCTCGCAACATTACCTGCCAACCCAGCTGTAGCTACCTCCACCTCCGAGCTTGGCGACGATGGTCGGGAGTGCGGTGGCGACGATCGTCTATGGTGATGGGATTCACCGACGCTGCAACCACAGACGAATCACGTCGAGACTTACCTGGTCGAGTGCGGCGAGGAACATGGCACACATCAGTCCAAAGGACACGATTCCCAAGCGGTTCTTGGGCAGCACATGTTCTTCCTTGTCTTTCCACGACGCGCCGGGTGGTGCCTTTCCGGCGTGGGTCTTGTCATTCTGTCTGGTCGTGTCAGTCATTGCACAGCGAGTTCAATGCGTCGCTTGGAGTCCAGCTCTCGTTCTCGCGTCCAGACGAGACAGGTGATGGCAGGGGAGAAAAAAGTAAGGCGTGCCCATCTGCAGCGGATGAATAAATATCGGCGGGTTCTCGCATCAAAAATAGACCCGCCGGATATTCACACCATGTGCCGTCCGACGTCGGAGGTGATTGCGTGCGGCGATCCACATACGGCGAATGGCCTTCTACATTTCTGACAGGGGCTCAGTTTACAAAGCGTTCCTGTCAGCGAGCACAGTCAGCTGGCCCCTGCTCGTCACGCGTCGCCGTCGAGGTGCATAAACGTCATGCGGGAGAATCCTCTGCTCTCATCCGGCAACCAAAAGAGAAGCCCTAAGACAATCCGTGAGTCCCGGAGTTCGATCCAGAGCCCCAGTCGACGGGTGTGCAACTAGAGAGGACATCGAACGAGGAGGAAGAAATGAGACGGACGATCCACGTCCGATGACAAATCCTTTTCATGTGCTCACTGGACAGACACAGCTTATCTGGCCCCGCGGCATGACAAACCCACTCTCGGCATCACTCCTTCCAATCATTGTCGTGTCAATCCCTAGATCAAGTGCTTGAGTCGGCGTCTGCAGACGACGAGCGTCCGTCCGTGTTACAGGGACGCTGGAAACCGTAAATGACTTGTGTACGACGTCCCCCGCCTCTTGTCATGGACATCGTTGCCCCTCTCGTCCTACATAGGGACCGTGAGCCTCTCGTAATGCGCTCTGACTTTGTCGCTCCCTTCCAACCCGCACTTCCACCATTTCGCTTCTCCATCTGGCATGCTGACTGCGCCCGTCGTGGTTTGACAGACCGTCCGATACCCTCGGTGTCCTATGACGACACTGCCTGGGAACAAACCCTACATCCCAGATCTCAACTGAGACGCGCTCGATTGCCTGCAGACATGAGATCACCGCACGGACATGCATTCCCGTACGACCACCTCGTCGTCTTCGTCTCAGGGGGGAGGAGCGCGCAGTGGACCATCCATCAAACCCTCCCGGACGTCATGATGTCCATGATCACCATCAGACATGTTCGAAACGGTCCAGTCCCTGGGATGTACACGGCGTACAGAAGGTCACCGTCCATTTCGAACCCCGACGTATGCGATCCTGCCAGTGGCCAGCGATGAACAAATGGGAACGTTCCGTCTCGACCAGTCGGCTTGTCTCCGTCAGCTGCGCGGCCACTTCGTCGATGCGCAGTCGGTCGCGTCACCTGCACCCTTGCACCTGACAGGTCCCAACATGGAAGGATCCCCTAAAAGTCGATAAACATGCTGGCACGACTCCCCTGGACTGAGTAAAGCGTCTAGCACGATTCAATGGCGTGACTCACCACTTTGGTAGAATACATGGGCATCGCAGGCAGTCGTCAGTGCCCCCACGTCCAACACCACTTTTAAAAGCACGCCGTGATGTGCCACGTGACCGAGCCCCGTCTGTGTGCGTTATCTACCCGGATAAGACTGGGGCCATCGTCCACGGACGCGAAGAAAGAACCAAACGGATCGGGCACACACGCTGCATACGTACCTGCGATCATAGTGGACAACGTGCCCGTACCCGCTTCTTTTACATCCCTGGCCGCAAGGAAACGAAAGAGGTGCCAGAGGCCCAAAGTGCTGGGTGGGCGCAAGCAGCTCCCCACCTCCTATCCCGCCAAAGAGCGTGGAGAGCACCACCGATCGAATTCCAACAAGGTTCGCGACTTTCATCATCTCGACGCGTCGACGCGTCGCTGCCAGGTCCCTTCCCACGCGAACCATAACGCGGCAGGGACGCTAGCACGGCGTATGCCTTATCAGATATCGCAACCGTCGACTCTCCCTCCTGGGGGTGCGGGCGGGATGTCCTCTCTACCGCACACGGTACATCACCCACGCAAGCGACGTCATGGTCGCCATATACCAATTGCACAGGTTCGACCCACGTCATTCCCCAAGGTGCCCGAGGGCGTGCGTGCATGCACCGCACCGACACAACCAACCCCAGCCCCGCGGTGCACGATCATCCGAGAATCACGAAGAGGACCCGCTTCAGAAAGAAAAACACGCCAGGGGGGGTAGGCGATACACCGAAGCAGCGATCGGAGCACGGCCAGTTGGGATCCCCCATCTAACCCTCGTACCCACGTCTTCGTCTCGCGGCTCTTGCCGTCGGGTCTACGGGCACCGCCCCGCTCGAGTGGGCAAGCATGAACGCGGTATCCTCAAGGTGTGATTACAACGAGGGAGTTCGCCGGATGCCGAGGGAGGAAGGGGGACGGCCGGAAAGTCCCTGCTCCCGGTATGAAATGGCTCCGTGTGCGCACGCATGCACCCCACTCGCCCACCGCTCGTCATCGAGAAGACAAACCTTGAATGTGAAGGAGGGCGGGGTTGAGGTGGAGGCGGAGGCGGAGCGAGATGAACATCATAGATGAGTGGGGGGATCATATGATCATACGTCACAGGAACCAACGCGCTTGTCCCCAAGACCAGACGAGGTGAGAAAAGAAGCTCAGGATCTGTTGAGTGGGGAACAGAAAAATACATCATCACGTGACCTGTGTCCGACCTCAGACGTCGCGACGGTAGCCACAGACAGCATCTACTTCTGCGAACACAGCATGTTCCGACCCTGCAGATACAGCATAGACCCTGCAACGTTCCCGGGCGACTTCTTCGCTGTGCGAAGTGCTTCAGGAAAAGAACGTCAGGGACTCGCAGCAAGACACACAGCCTCCCGCGGGACTCACAGTCGGTCGGTCAGTCGGTCGGTATGGCGCCGGAAGGTCCGGGGGGGGGGGTGTAGACAATGGAGTGACCACGCGGGGTCCGCGAGGCGACCACTAGCTACTCTTCTCTCTCCTTTTCGTCCCATGCGCGGGAATGAAACGAACGTGGTACATGTATTCTGCGCAGCGCACAGCAACCCGTGTGACGACGTCCGACGGACACGTCGGCCAAAAGGCCCCCGGTGCGATGCCGGACAGGTCCGGCGAACGAGCACATGACCGAATGCGTGCAGAGTTCACCGGACACCCGGAGAACATTCAGAAGGCGAGGGTGAAACGAGCATTCGCATTGGATACACGGTCAAGTGGACAGCTCGGTTAGATATGATATCGATAAGTAGCCATGGAACACGCGGCGGGCCGGGGATAACAGGGCCCGAAGTCATCCGAAACTTGTCATGGAAACATCTCGTATGGGGCGTAGACGGAGAGTAGACGCTTGCACGATCACAGGCTCTGAGGGCCAAGCTTGGCGATGCCAACGACGCGTATTGGAAAAACGACTCAAAAAGACGGACGATTACCACGCGCTGTGGAGTCTCCGGGTCCAGGTCCTCTTCGACGCTCGTCGGAATCAAATCGTTACCAAATGTTAATTGTTTGATTGACACCACGCCTGGTTACAACCTCCTGACAGGACGCAGCCCCCCAGGGCTGATGAAAAACCCTGGATTCGTGTGTGGAAGTACGTCCAGAGATATGAGACCCAAGTACGACACCTCGGTGTCCAAGGCGGACGTGCGCAAAGGGCGTGTCGTATCTTCTCATATGAGGTTACATCCGAGTCGGCCGTCCCGCCGACAACCATAAAAATGGGTGGGTACCTACCAAGCAAGTCATCGATGACCGACGATGACCGAAAACTTGTGTAAGAAAAATTAAAATGTAAACGCCAAGCAAGCCCCATTGGTCCCAAAAGAGTGTTCGCCAAAAGGTAGATATTGAAATTTGAAGCCGACTTCGTGCAGGTTGCTCCGGATCCCTGTTGGAACGTTCAAGGGGACGAAACGGAGGGGACACAGGACGGAAAGAGCACACACGCGCACACGCACGGTACGCCAGCACCTGCGTTTTGGGGCGGCCACATGCCAAGTCGGCGCGTCTCTCCCGGGTCACCGACCTCGCTGTCGGCTTGCCAGCCATGTCAGGCGGTAGCCGTATCTCTTCAAGAGACAGTTGTTGAATATGTCAGACGTAAATTGAACGCATACCCTCTTGGCTTGTCAGCGATCTGATCACCTGCACGAGTGTCCCAGCTCCCCACTGACTTGCAGCCAATTTACGCAGAATGAAGGGAGCCCCACAATCGATTCACACAGTCGACGATCGTTGGCTTTCAACATGACGCCGAAACGCGTCAAGATCGTCGTTTGAATGAATTGCCCCGTTCGCATAACGAAGGATCCTGACAGAACGGCGTTTTGATGCTCGACGAAGAACGCGAGGCGGCAGAAACACAATTTAAAAAAAAAATCGCGCCAGTCTGCTGCAGCCGAAATAAATTTTTAGGTTCCACCTTCCTTTGCTGGTCAAGCGACGGGAGCCCCACCGAACGGGAGTGAGAAAAAAAGGCGCGACTAAAAGTTCCCGGAAGGCTTGTGCAGGGTCGATAGTTTGAGTTTCGTCGTGTCCGAACAGCGTGTGCGCGCGAGAAGAGAGAGAGGCGCACGAACAGGGTCACGTACATGCGCATTTCCTTTTTTTTTTCATCATTTTTTTCGACGCGCGGCGGGCCGGCCCGCCATGTTATCGTTGATCGCGTTCAAGATAAGCAGCGCAGAGACGTAAAGCAAAAGACTCGCCGACGCATGTTTTTCCCTTTTTTGCGCCTCTGGTCGTGTGTTGCCACCACTCGCCGCTTTGTCGTGGATCGTGTCATGTCAAGACGGTCCGACCTGCCGAGTCCGACGATGGAGTGAGCACCCAGGATGCACGAGCGTTTTGAACGACGTGCTAGTTAAGATTGATGTGGATGGTGACGGCTGGATGCCGTTTGATGTTGATAGGTTGCTATGAGCGTTGGGTGGCACGATGTCGCTTGCTCGATCTCATGCAAGAGATAGCTTTGCACATGGGTGGGGACGGACCCTGGGAGATGTGGGAACAGTGCGGGATCAGATTGAGCGAGTACGAGAGTGGCAGTCTGTTGGCACTGTGTGCTATTCGGATGGACGCCTGGTCGACCGATGTACGGAATCTTGGCGGAATCACGTCCTTTCTCGCGTACGTCGCGGGTTACGACCACGCTTGGTATGGTCTAGTCTCGAACGACGGGTGTCCGACGTCTGGCCTTACTGAACGTGAGGACTGAAACGTCCGCTCAAAGTCCGACTTTGGCGGTGTCTACCAGTCGACGGTGCTTTCAAGTTTCCATACGCGTACCGACATTCCTTACCAAACCGTCGCCAACACCGTTCGGCTCGCGATGGACGATGATCGATAATGTTTCATTTCGTTTCATTCTTCAGAACAGTAACTATCCTATACGACTCGTAAGTTCCGTTCCACTCGTGAGCGGACACGTCTCCATCTAGACCTCGTCGTGGTCGTCCTCCCCTCTTCGTTTCACGTGGTCGTCAGTGTGACCCGTCCCAAAGCCCTCCAGGGGACATGGGTTCCATAGATGAAAATAGATAACGTTCCCATGTGGAAAAAGTAGCGATGTGGATGGAGATGCATGGTGTGCCGATTTATGGAAAATGACGCCAATGAGATAATAATATGGAACTGCGAAAACGAACAGAAACGTCCTGGAATTGTAAATGGAAAATGGAGATAGGATGAAGATGGCGTTCAACTGGACGGAAATGTGGAAACCGCGGTTCGCGCGGGAATCCAGAGTATCGGCAACAAAGTTCGGTGAGAAGCTGCTCCAGTGGCACAGGCGGATCTGAAGGCGGCGCGTGGCGCGACGTGTCCCCTATCCACTGAGATGGACAAGTACGACTGTCGCGATTCCTTCGGTGGCTGGCGCGCAAAAAAAAGGGATTGCATACACAGGAAGCGCAGTAACGCGCTGCGAACGATGTGAACGAGGCGAACTTGGTTCAACCCGTCAGACGGCGTCTAATTCGTCGTTTTGTCCTGAAGAGACTGAAGCGCAGACTGAGCGTGATGGCTTGCCAATGGCGGCGAAGATTCTGGGTGCACGTTGGCCTGAGAAGGCATGAGTGAGGGACACGAAAAGGAGTGAGAACATGACTCACGTCCACTCGGAGTCAGCTTGAATCACACGGTTTCCCTCAGTGGCAAGAGGGGACTGTTTCTCATTTTGGGCCGCCTTGGATCGCTTCGCGGGCGATCTGGGTCGATAGCAAAAGGCGCTTTCCTTGAGCGGCGTACGTTCGAACTGATCCCCTTCTTCGTCATCGTCCTCCGCTGGGTAACGCGACTCGTATGGCGTGGGCTCCTCGTTGAGATAATAGACAGGCGGGCTGTAGGTGACACTCGATGATGGTCTGCGTGGCTGACGCTCGAAAGAGGGGCGCGGGTGGACGACTTGGTCGTCGTCGTCTACGTCGTCGTCGTCATCCTTGAAGCCGTGGTCGCAGCGTGATTGACGCGAATGCATATGAGTGTGGACCAAGGGAGGGAAGTCGCGAAAGTCGGGGTCGTGGAGATCACCATGGTGGTCGACGTAGACCTCTTTGAGGGTCATCTTGGGTGACTTTGCGAGAGGGGAGTGGGGGGCGGGGGAGGCGTAGGCAGGGTCGAGGAGACGCGCGATGTCGGCCTCGCGGGATGAGGGGGAGTATGGGCGTGGCGATGGCGCGAAGTAGTGGTGGAGGTAGAGGTGGGACATGTGACGGGAAGCGGGGGAGGGCGACCGGTGACGCCTCAGGCGGTGTCGGAGGGGAGGTGGGGACGAGGGGGAAGAGGAAGAAGAGGAGGATGCGCTGTCGTAGGCAAGCATCGGGGGAGGGCCGTCGTCGAGGAGGAAGGATGTGGGAAGGCGTGGCATGACGAAAGGCGATACTTATAAGGGTAGGCGAGCTGAGGCAGGGTGGCGGGGATTAGGAAGGGCCGCGGAGGCAATATGAACGGGGGGAGGGGATGGGAGAGA
>JBBPKN010001742.1:0-12659 GCA_038089275.1 Pulveroboletus cf. rosaemariae | reverse complement strand
CCGCCTCCTCCTCTTCCCCCTCCTCCCCTGGTTCTCCTGTATCTTCATCAGAGGCTTCCAGCGGCACTCCAGATTCTTCATCAAACACTTCTGACTCTGGCGCATCGGACTCGAACGAGTTCACATCATCGTGCAGCTCAGCCCCGCCAGGTGCTCCTCCCTCGGCAATTTCACCTTCCTCAGCTGACACTTTTACAAAGGAAGAATTCGTAGAGGACGATATCGACTCCAAGGATGGGGCTTGAACCAGAACCTCCTCGGTCGGGTTTCCCTTGGGTTCAGTAGATACCTCGCTTGTTTTAACCTCGATAATCCCTGGTTCTACTTCCTCCGGTTTGGGGGTTGCCAGTGGGATGGGTGGTGAGTTGGGTGACCCTTTGGCGGGTGTAGAGGCCGAAGTGGTCGAGGAGACAGGGGGTTGCGATGGCAGTTGTGCTGACTTCGCAGGTGTAGATTCAGATGGTTCAACTATGGATGGCTTGTCCTCTCCAGTGGAACGAAGAAGATCACGGAATGATTTGCTTCCCCCTGACGAGAATGCTGCAAAGCCACCGCCTGTGCTCGGGAACGCACTAAAGGCACTGCTAGTAGTTGGGGGCGGCTGGGATGAAACCGCAGCCGCTGGCGAGAATGCACTCTTGAATGCTCCGACAGGCATCGAGGATGCCCCAAAAGTAGGCTGAGTAGAACTTGCTTTTGGTGGCGTCGAGGTGAGGGTGCCTGGCGTGGCTGAAACCGCAAAGATCGACCCGGGTTTGGACTCAGATAGCTTGGGTGCAAAGAAAGGCGACTCCTTGGGTAACTCCGCGAAAAAGCCGGAGGCTGGTTTGACAAGCGCGAGAGGCGTACTGAAGGCGCCTGCAGAGAGCTCGGGAGAAGAACTAGAAAAGACGGACAAGGTGGTCTCCTTTTGTTGAACTAGGGCGGGAGACGGGGACCTGCTGTCATCATTTCTCGCAATAAAGTCCCGGGGTGCGAATGGCGAAGCAGTGGAGAGAGTTGAGGGTATAGTAAATGATGATGACATACTCGACGTGTCCGTGGTCGTCGATGGAATCGCTGAAGGTGTCTTGGAATCAGGAGACTCAGCAGGCTTTTCGAAGACATTTGTCGTTGTCCCTAAAGGACTCGATTCTGGTGGCTTCGACGAAGTACCTATGGCCCAAACTGGCTTCGCAGAAGAACTATTCTTCGACGCCACCGCACCAAATGCGCTTTGCGTACTAGATGCAAACGCACTGAATGCCCCACCAGTGTTGGTGGTGACGGAGGATGTCGCTGGGAGAGCACTGGTGGTGACGGCTCCAAGGGATGGCTTTCCGAATGGTGAAGTACCAGTCTGATGACCAAAGGAAGATTGACCAAACGTTGGCTGCCCGAAGGTGGGTGTGGATGTTGTCTGGCTAAATGCTGATTGACCGAACGTGGGTGGGGCACCAAACGGCGAGGTCGAGGGAGTACGTTCGGACTTGGATTGAAACGTGCTTGCGCCGAATATTGTGGTGGCTTGCTGGGTGCCGGAGAAGGCGGAGGGTTTGGCGAATGGACTTTTCTGATCGAAACCAGCGAACGCTCCAAAACCAGTGCCCGGTTTGACCAGACCACCTTCGATCGACTGTTGGTCCGAAGTTACAGGAACGCTGGTGTTGCCGAAGATAGACGGCTTTGAGTCAGCGTCTTGAGAACTTGCTGAACCTAGGCCAAGCCCACCAAGGGATGGTGCGTCATCTGCAGCCATGCTATCTTCGGGGACGGTTGTCGGCGGAGGCAACGCAGATGTCACTTGAGGCGGATCGCCAAAACCGAACGTTGGCTGACCGAATTTGACCGGCCCTGCAGAGCCAAACGCCTCAAAGCCACCACTAGATCCAAAAGTAGACGTAGAGGATTGACCAAACAATGACGGGGTAGATGTCGACCCGAAGACCGATGTTGTAGCGGATTGTCCAAAAGATGGCACTTTACCAAACATAGAAGTAGGTTGCTGGTTGAACCCAGACTGTGTCTGGCCAAGGACAGGCAGTTGACTGAATGCAGAACTTGAGGTACCAAAAGCAGGGCCTTGGGCACCAAACGTGGATGATGGACCAAAAACAGTGGAGGGGGGTTTGATTGCAGAGGCCTCCGTTGGGACAGAGGTAGTTGGTGAAGTAGTAGGAGTAGTTTGCATATCCGAAGATAATTCACGCACCATGCTAGGCGGTACTGGTGACATATCCGACACGGAAGTCGACGCACCGAGTGCGGTAACCATTCCAGGGTAGAATGTCCCAGTAACATTAAGCACATGCCACCCGAGTACTGTCCCATCGGATGCGTAAACATACATGGTCGGGTGGGCAGGTAGGTCAAGCACCTCCCCCGAGGTTGTGGAGTGGTGATATGATTCGCTGCTTGTCAGATCTACATCCAACCCGAGTAGGACAGTATCGTTTTGGTCCTTGTCTAACGGCAAGCTGGGCGTGGACGTCTCTTCCAAAGAAAGATTATGCCAGCCTTCCCCGGAATCATTGGCTACGCTGCCAATCAGACCGATATCCGATGATGTGCTGTCTCCGATGAAGAGGAGCACCTTGGATGGATCCCAACCCCGAAGACAAACGAGAAATTCACCAGGTGGGCGAAGCCCGGGGAAAGGTAGATATGGGTTGTTAAATCTAATATATTGCGCAGAATTGCTCTTGGAATCCAAAGACGCATGAAAATGAACCTGTTGCACATCTGGTGTCAGTTGTCCTGGTGGAGCATATATCGTGTAGAACGACGAGGTCGAGAGCCAATGCACGGATATAACACTCATGTTGTTAGCTGAGGGGGGGTGTGGTATGCTAGACTTCGGAGTGGCAGTAGCACTTGGACTGAAGGTGATGATATCACCACTTTGGAGGCCAAGTGCCAGTTGCTTGCCCTTTGGGGACCAAGAGACTGTGGGTAGCTTAGTGTGAATCAATGCCAGAAGAGTGACATACGCACTTGAGGTTGGTGTTGTACTGGGGGACTTGCCGGCCATCCAACCGCCGGAAGAGATAAGTTTCTGCACGTCGAGCAACTCCACTGCAAGTGAGCCTGGGCTATTGGTGCAATCCCTCAGAACAGCTACTAGTTCAGGAATGTCACCCGGATTAGGTTGTATGGATAGAAGAGCCGCTGAGGATGATGTTGTAAATATGTGAGAAGGTTGTACGTGACCTTGGCCGCTAGAAAGGAGTTGGTCGGAGGCATACACATGAATGGAACCGTCCACCAATCCGACCAGTACTCTAGTATCATTGCACGCGACTATAAGAATACGTGGGGATGCTCCGATGATCGGGACGCGTCTTTGAGGTCTGTAAGGCAGTTCGTCCTCGGCTGAAGCCGCAGCAAGCGCGGAGCGCAGATCTGCGAGAGGTGAAAGAATCAAGGCTAGATGCAAAGGAAAGATCAGCCAACCCAAGAGTACGCCGAACAGTGTTGCCCATACCCGACGTGCCGGTAGCATCTCGAGTGACTGCTGCAAACCATCCCTTTGAATTCACAATCGCAAACAAGGAGACCTTGCCCGGAAAAGAGGCCAAATCAAGCGGCTCGGGTGATAATCTCAAACGAGCGCGCTTGTTTAACAGGCGTAGCGCAAGAAACTGGAAAGACTGAAATCAGAAAACAAATGGGAATTAGCCGCACCACAAGCGTACGTTTGCGTCCGTCTCCGAGGCCTCACTGGAGTTCGTTTGAACCTGAGGAGTAAGAGCTGGCTGGAGCTGGCTAACGTTTGCCATTGATCTTGGTAACGAAACCGTCCCGAGTTGCAGAAAATAGGGCACGACCGGACGAAACCTCCTTGAACGTGGTGGGTCGGTGGCAAGTCAAGTGTCACGTGCTTCGACACCATAGCCCCCCGACTTTATTGGGTATGGAATAACAGGATCCCTTGCTACGACCTCTCTCACACAACAAGGCTTTCTGTTGTGCCCGCACTTGTATTGGGTTATTCTATCTTGTCCACCCATTCTAGCCCTGGACTGATGACCTCTTAGACGAGTTGTAAGTCGCTTGAGTAGTCGCTCCATGGTTGTTCGGGCCCCACAACCCCTTCGGTAGTGACTTGATTTCTGCGAATAGTCAAGTAGATCCATGTTTGCGTTCAGCCCGTCCTTCAAGCCCAAGTGTCCCTTGAAGGCAAGATTGATCCGCGGATTAGCCGCATCCTACGTGATTGATGGATACTCTGGGAGCGAGAACACCCTCGTAGCCGTATCTGGTCGCCATGAAACATCCATGGACGGTGGCGGCTGGAAGAGCTAGTATTGGAGCAAGTGCGGCACTCCAAATCTACGTCGGAGGTCGGTATCCTAGCAGTCGAGGCAGACATTGCCACGTTCGAACAGGATACCTTCCCACAGGACGTAAGGTGGCACTATGACCGATTGGTTGTTCGATTGCCCCGAGAGTTCACCAACTATGCCATTTTCAATTCACAGCCCTTCCGCACCCGAAGCTCGACCGAAATTGACAGTGCCCACAGGTATCTGCCACCGTGTGCGCCGCACATATTCCGCATTGCTGCCTCTGTCGGTTACAAGCCTGAGATATGTTGTGGTGCATTCTCAAACAGCTGTGTGTGTGCGACTCGAGAAACCCACGGCAAGCAGCGACTCTGATAGGTAGGCTACTGGGAAGACTCACGGTAGAGCCGAACCCGGTGCACTGCGGTGTTGGCTGACGACGGACGGTACAGCTCCTGTTCGTCTCCCTCCGCTTAGATTTGTTTCCGCGAGCGCCGAGCCGAGGCAACCGAAGTTCGCACGGGCGAGGCTGATAAACCGTGCAGAGGTCGGGATCAGCAGAAGACACCCACCCACCTCCATCCCACAACAATGGCCGGCAGATTCCCCATCGATCTCAACCAGTACAAAAAGTACGCTCGTCCTCGACCCTTCAGCCCTCTTCCTGACCGTGATCTGTCTCCAGGCTCGTCCTCGACCCCTCGCGGCCCAAGCTGACAGCCGAGCAGAAGCACACCCTCCAGAGCAACATCCAGCTCCTTCGCGATGCCATCGTCCTATTTACCGCCACTGGTGCCGCACGCGGCGTGAGCGGTCACACAGGTCTACCATCCGTCTTGCTCTAATACCAGCCTACTCAACGCATCCCTGTAGGTGGTGCCTATGACACTGTCCCGGAAGTTTGCATAGCACTCAGCTTGTTCGAGAACTCCGACAAGTACATTCCAGTCCTCTTTGATGAGGCGGGTGCGCCCATCTATGCCGTACCCACTCCTAAGCCGTCTGATACCTCGACCAACAGGCCACCGTGTCGCGACCCAGTACCTTCTCGCTGCTCTCGAGGGCCACATCCCCCCAGAACACCTCCTTCACTACCGCGAAGCAAACTCCAAGCTCCCTGGCCATCCCGAACTTGGCCTCACACCAGGTGTCAAGTTCTCCTCCGGTCGTCTTGGCCACATGTGGCCACATGTGAACGGTGTCGCCCTCGCCCACCGAGACAAAATCGTCTTTTGTCTTGGCTCCGATGGTTCCCAGCAGGAGGGCAACGATGCAGAGGCTGCCCGTCTTGCTGTCGCTCAGGGATTGAACATCAAGCTCTTGATCGATGACAATGATGTTACTATCGCTGGCCACCCTTCCCAATATCTCAAGGGATATGACCTGAAAAAGACGCTCGAGGGACACGGTCTCAGGGTCTTCACCGCCCAGGGTGAGGACCTCGACGCCCTTTGGAGTGCAATTGCATCCGCCGTCACTCATGATGGCCCTGTTGCCGGTATGCGTAGATTTCGAATACCTCGAGTCAGTCTGCTCATATTCCTGCAGTCATCGCTAAGCGCCCTATGGCTCCCGGTGTTGCGGACATCGAAGGAAGCACGCATGGACACGATGTTATTCCCGTCAAGGCTGCCACCAAATACCTTCTTTCTCGTGGATACCCCGAGTCCGTCGTTTCAGACGTCTTGGGCAGCATCAAACCCTCTGCTGTTCCTTACTCCTACATTGGGTCCACCAAGGAGACAGGTGCCAACCGTGCCATATTCGGCGAAGCCGTCAACTTGGTGCTTGACACGCTTTCGAGAGAAGAGGCTGCCAGGAAGGTCATGGTCATCGATAGTGCGCAATATCTGTGACATCGTGAGGCTATCAGCTCATCTCTCTACTAGGCGACTTGGAAGGTTCGACTGGTCTCAAGGTGATCCACCAAAAACATCCCGAAGTGTTTATCCCATCTGGTATTATGGAGCGCGGTAACTTTGCCGCCGCCGCCGGGTTCGGCTTTGACGCTGACAAGTTTGGTGTCTTCTCCACCTTCTCTGCCTTCCTTGAGATGGTTATCTCTGAGATCACCATGGCACGATTGAACAACTGCAACGTTCTCTGCCACTTCTCGCATTCAGGAGGTGATTAGTGCAATCGTCTGATGAGGGTTGGCTGTCATCTAATCTCCCTCATATAGTTGACGAAATGGCGGACAACACATGCCACTTTGGTGTCAACTCATTCTTTGCTGACAATGGTCTATCGGATGTCCATTCCTGGTTGTACTTCCCAGCCGACCCATTGCAAATGGTTGCCGTCGTGCAGCGAGTATTCTTTGAACGGGGAATACGCTTTGTCTTCTCGACGCGTTCAAAGGTCCCCTATATACTCAGGGAGGACGGATCCAAGTTCTTTGACGGTGACTACAAGTTTGTGCCTGGAAAGGACGAGACCATCGTGGATGGCAAAGCGGGCTACGTCGTGTCGTTCGGAGAGATGCTGTATCGCTCTTGGGATGCTGTGTCGCGATGCCGCCAGCAGGGCTTGGACGTTGGGTTGATCAATAAGCCCACGCTTAATGTCGTTGACGAACAGGTGAGCAAATCTATTTTATTGGACTGATAGTGTTTTAAGCAATTTCATGGGTAGACCATAAGGAAGATTGGCTCGAGCGGATTCGTCCTCGTCGTCGAGTCGTTGAACCAGAGGACCGGTGTAAGCATTGTCGTATTGTCGCCGTGATGGTTGATGATTGATCCTCCTTCCATAGCTTGGCTCCAAGTTTGGTTCATGGCTACTTGAGCGTGGACTTACTCCCCGGTTCGGCTACATGGGTACCATTAAGGAGGGCTGCGGTGGCCTCGGCGAGCAGATTCCTTACCAGGGTCTTGATCCTCAATGTAAGATTAGTCGGTTTCCTGACTCGCCCTGGTAAACTTATGTCTCTCCACAGCCATCATCGCCAGGATCAGGCAGTTGTCGCAGTAAGCCCGTTCACCTCGACGGTGTTGGTGGATTGAGGGGGGTTGCACTGGCGAGGACATGATAGAGATAGATGCAGCAGAGACAAGTTGGCTGCCAGAATTCAAAGAAAGTAGTGTACGGCCTTTGTGCCCGTTCTGTAGACTGAGAAATTGTCGATCGTTGGATCGTTGTGTCTGACTAGGAAATCACAAGCATCCAAATTGAACGATTACTCGCTCATGCAGGTGTGGGTCTCACGAAGAATCGGACGTCAGTACAAGTAATGACGGATTCGCGGAAGGCGTCGCTGTTGCCCATGGCCCTCCACCAGGGTGGCCTGACGTTCTCTCTCGAGTGACCAGCCTGCCTAGTACTTACGAGTATTTGTGCAGTGACCCAATCTGGACGAAAGCGCGTCTCAGACTGCTGCACAAGGCGAGTCCGTATCCAAGGAGCGTCGTCCACCCATCCACGGGGTGTTGTCCCTCGCTCTGCCGGTCTCGTCGCAGGGCTGGAGCGCTCGGGGTAAGTATCTGCCAAACTCAGTATGCGTCGATCGACCCTCCGACGGGTACTATCATGTCACCCTTCGTGCAAAAAAAAAAATCACTATGACCATTCTAACATCTTCACAAGGACACTTACAATCCTTGGGTTCAATATGTGAATTTTAGACCATGGTGCTCTGTCTACTATGCATTTTTCCCAAATTTTTTTCTGGTGTGCACTCAGTGTGTAGATTGATTCTGACTTTTGCTGTCTTTTGCACATGCAATGCAAAACTTTTTGTCACACTGGGTCATGCATATGGCACCAATGGACTTTGAAATTCCAGCCTCAGATATTGTTGGCATATGATGCTGCAACAGGGCTCAGATGAAATTTCAAAAGGTTACAGAACAAGCAGTAGATGTATTATGACTATGAGTAGTAAGGTATAGCACCTGAGAAGCCATTATATATAGTATTGGATGAAGAAGGGGTCTGAAATTGTAAGTAGTTCAAGAGATTACTATTGAAACTGGAGGTGCTAATACCAGGTATGGGTATTGGAATTGGTTGATTATGTAGGAAACTGCAGGATACTTGTAGTCACTAAGTATCCTAAGGTAACTAATGATCCTATGTAGCTATTAGCTTATATAAGCAGTAGTTCATTGGTAATCAACACTCCCTCTCAAGCAGGAATCCTGCACAAAAGAAAGAGGTAAATAAATAGTGAATGTTAATACCTGGAGTAAATTCAAAAGAATTACTGTAAATTATCCATAAACAATGTCTGTTGAGCCACTGTTGATGCAGCATGCTTCTGGTGCCATCATGCTTACATTTTGGTCTTGGCATGATTGTACAACTCCAAATGTGAGTCTTGCTTGACTAATCTTTCTAGATCTGGACTTTAGTTGTTCTTGTCAGCATGGTGGATCAACATGCTTGGTATGTCATCTAGAATGATGTGGAGGTGATGTGGATGGCTGTGGTACATCCATGGCTAAGTGTTTGCATTGTCTGTGCTGACTTGACTGGTTGCCAGCTCACATTATTATACTGACTTATTTCAAGTTAATGTGCATGTTGCTTATTGCACCATCTATCCACTGTTAATCTCCATCATATTTGGCCTTTTTTGCATGGGCCTTACATGTCTGATCACACTCATAAGCATTTGGCTTCTCCTGCTTGCTGTTATGCTAGGCCCAGGTAGGGACAGGTGTAGATCTTGCTGTGGATAAAGAGAATGAAGTGAACTGAAGGTAAGCTTCAAGACAAGTGGAAGGCAACAAATGAAGTGTTGTACCTTAGTGGTACCAGCTACACTCCCAGGGGTGTGCCAAGATCAGACACTGATGATCCTCTGGTTAAGTGCCAGGACACAAGTAGTGATTTCAAGTATATAGATACAAGAACAAGTGGAGATGCGAGAACTGTAAGGTGGTTGCAAGGTAGAAGTAGTGTGAGGAAAGAGGACAGGAAGTATGCTACTTTATAGTACAGTAAATAGAGTTAAAGCAGAGATAGAATGAGTAATCATGCTGATGAATAATGAGTAAGGCATCCATGAGAAAACAGATGGAAAGAGATGGAACAATTATAAGTCAGCTGATTAAGAGATAAAAGGCCCAGGCAGAGGATCTAACAAGAGAGTGGTCTAGACAAGGCTAGAGTGTGAGAAAAGCAGAAACTATAGTGGAAAGTGAACAAGGAAGTACCAACAGTGTGAAAAGAACAGAAGCTATGATGAGAGAAAGGAATAAATGAAGAGAGAAAAGAGAAAACATAACATTACTCCCCTGCTAGGGGTGAAAGACTTGTGACACCTCAAAAGGCATCATAGGAGGGTTTGGAAAAGCCAGTGATGTTGGCCCAGCCAATGTCATTGATGATGTCATTGCAGAAGTCATTGTTAGTGTGATAAAAAGGTGGAGGGAATGACAGAGCTGTGGGAGGGCAGTGATAGAAGCCCTGAGAACAGCAAGATCCATGGGAGTAACAAAAGGAGTGGAATGAGCCATGGAAGAAAGAGAAAGAGGAGGAGGAGAAGATAAGTGGGTTAGTAACATGGCACTGAGCCAGGCAGCAAGCTTGAGTATATCCAGGATGCCAATGGAGGCAGTAGGGACATTGATACAAGGGGCAGTTGATGCAGATATGGCCCAGGCAGCAACAGTGGAAACAGGCCTTGTGAAAGCAAGGGTGAGAGGAAGGAAGGTAACCATTATTGTGAAGACTGGTCCATCAGGCTTCAGCTTATTCAAGAGCAGCTAGCTCATCATCGTCAAAGGGTGAAGAGGATGCAGAGGGAGTGGCAGGGATATAGCCCCTGGCAGCAGCTAACTTGCACATGTAGCAATCTAAGTCTGTGAGAAATTTGCCCATATGCATCTGATAGGCAAGGATTTTGATATTAGACAAGAGTTCATGGTGGATGAAGGTAATGAGTGCTTGTGCAAGAGAGACACATGTGTGAGGGATGCAGGTGAGGGCAGAAGCCAAAAGGGAAAGATGGAGAAGCTGCATATAGATTTGGTAAATGAGCCAAAGCAGCAAAAACATGTCAAGGTGAGAGCCAATGGGGATCACAAGGCGAGAGTCCATGATATAAGTCATGACCTGGTGGAAGTAATTGGGAAATGGGGTGCCCTGACAAAGGGCATGTACAGAGAGCAGAAGGTTGATGCTGAGAATTCCAGCAGACTGAGTGTCAATGGTAGGAGGAGGGACAGGAATGGGAGTGACAATGGCAGGGCCAATGGTGATAGCAGGGGGTGAGGTTACAAAATCCTCAGAAGGAAACTCTGAAGTAAGTACAGAAAGTGGAGAAGAAAATGTATCAGTAATGGAAGAGGGAGAAGATATGAGTGAGGGCTCATTGGAAACTTCAGCAGCAGGAAGTTGAGATGTGGACTGGGGTGGAGTGTTGAGAAAGGTATTGCAAGAGTGGAAGCCTTGGTCAACAGTAAAGGCTATTGCAATTATTGGAAGTGACATTTGATTTTCTTGGTGGGGTAAGGAGGAAGAGGAGTGAATGAGGGGAAGTGGCAAGGGTGAAGGAGTTTATACTCATCCAAAGCAGACTTGAAATGTTTCAAGTTTCTTTTTGGTTCCCAGAAGTTGTTTTTTGCCAAGTATCCTTTCTATTGGATCAGGAATTGATGGTTACCTGGGGGACCTTGATGTTTTAATATCTGCTCCAATTCATATTCCTCCTCACCTTCTATAAGGTCCGGAGGAGGAGTGGGGAAGTTCTTTCCATGAACATTGTTTTTGTGATAGGGTGATAATAACAATGCATGGAAAACAGGGTGAATCTTCCATGTGGATAAAAGATGGAGGTGATAAGTAATTGGAGAAAGGACTTCTGTGATAGTAAAGGGTCCTTCCCATTTTGGAGAGAGTTTCAGGTAAACAACAGCCCATTTCAAATTGCAGGCTTCTAACCATACCTTATCTTCTTTGGTGAATAGAGAGAAGGTAGAGCAGATGCATGAGGCCATAATCTGGCAGGCTAGGTCATGAGCAGCAAGTGCTTCATTGTGAGTGGTGAGGAGTGCCTTAGTGCAGTCAGCAACAGCAGGCATCAGTGATTCATTGATGATAGAAGGAAGGGCACAGGATTCATATCTCATTATAAGATAGAATGGGGATTGCCCTGTGACAGAGTGGGGGCAGTGGTTGTGGACAAATTTGGCATGGGTGATAGAATCAGCCCATCCAGTGGGGTTGGAACTGCAGTAAATGTGTATGTATGTCTCAATCTCCTGGTTAACTCATTTAGTTTCACCATCAGATTAAGGATGGTATGCAGTGGAGAGGGATAGATTATACTCAAGGAGTTTCCCAAGCTCCTTAGCAAAGGCTAAGGTAAACTGAGGGCCTTAATCAGAGATGATCTTGTCATAAAGACCATATTAGAGGTAGACTTTGTGGAAAAAGAGGGTGGCAATATTCTCAGCAGTAACAGATTTCTTGGTAGGGCAAAGAATTACTCCCTTTGTAAGCCTGTGGTTGATCACAACCAGCAAGGCATTAAAGTCAGAGGAAGGAGAGAGATTGGTGATTAGATCACAAGAGATCTGTTGAAAGGGGTAGGTGGCAGTGGAGCAAATGGAAGAAAGAGCAGGGTAAGAAGGGTGAGTATTTGCCTTATTCTGTTGGAAAACAGGGCAACTGGCAATGTAGTTGTGGACAAAGGAGGTAAGACCAGGCCACCAGAACTCAGCAGAGATGAGTTGTTGGATTTTGAGATAACCAGGGTGGCCAGCAGAGAGATGGTCATGACATCATTGAAGAATGGCACAACAAAGGTCAATGGAGGAGGGAATAAAAACACAGTTACAGTAAGTGAGTAACCCATCAATTTTCTTTCAATCAGAGGTGCAGGAGCACATGAATTTCTTATCTGTGGAGGCATCCTGTTTTTGCAGGATGGAGAGGTGGAGAGGATCACCTTGTTGATGCTCTTTAATATGGGCAGAGAGGTTAGCATCAATAAGGTTAATAAAGAGTTTGGGCAGGAGAAAAGTAACTTCCTAATTATCCTGAGAGATGTCAGGACACAGATCAGGGTGGTGAGAGAGGGTGTCAGACCTGGCAAGAGAGGTACTGGCAACATAGGAGAGTTGCAGGTCAAAGTTGGCAATGTCAAGAAGCCAGTAAGCTTGTCATTGATTAAGCTTCTGAGGGGATTTAAAATAGGTCAGGTTTTTGTGGTCAGTGAAAACCTGAACAGAGATGAAAGAGCCAAGGAGGTATTGCCTCCAGGCTTTCAGAGTGTGAATAACTGCAAGGAGTTCATGATCATAGATATTGTAATTCTGCTCAGCAGCAGAAAACGTCTGGGAGAAATAAGAACAGGGGTGCCAATCCCCATTCTCATCTGTTTGGAGAAGGATGCCACTGAATGCATATGCAGAAGCATCAGTGGCAATGGCAAAAGGGTGAGTG
>JBBPKN010001741.1:0-12694 GCA_038089275.1 Pulveroboletus cf. rosaemariae | reverse complement strand
TTATCTTACAGCACTTCAGGGTCCAATATATGTAATGGGAATTCAAAGTCAAAAAACTGTCCCAATGAGTTGTCATTTTGATATGGTTGCCATGTTACCAAAACATAACCAAATGCTTTGATCATTGGACCAATAGAAAGCCAAGATCAAGTACTATATTTCATACACTTATAGCCTAGCATGATAATTAGTAGTTATTGATAGCCATTGCATTTAGTGCAAAACATGCAAACATTGGGACAGTTTTTTGAGCCACTGTATGAACTTCACCAAATACCTTATGATGGTTGTGAGAACACTAACAAACTCTTTGAAGACTCTTCAGCAGGTTTTGACTCTAATAACTGACTATGGTAAACTTAAAGGGAAA
This sequence comes from Pulveroboletus cf. rosaemariae, assembly GCA_038089275.1. Classification (NCBI taxonomy): domain Eukaryota; kingdom Fungi; phylum Basidiomycota; class Agaricomycetes; order Boletales; family Boletaceae; genus Pulveroboletus; species Pulveroboletus cf. rosaemariae. Next base: position 12,324 of record JBBPKN010001741.1, on the reverse strand, counting down.
ACTTGAAAGGGGAACTTGTAAAGAGATGAATGAGCAGCTTAGTGTGAGAAATGTCAAGATACAAGGGGCCTATTGGAAGATTTCAAAGAAAAACTTGTATTTGCTCAGTTTACCTTTTCAGACTTGAGCTAGTCCAGTTTTTCAAATATATAGCTCAGTTATTATAACATGAGCTGATTCAAAAAAACACAATAATTCTGAAAACATGTTATATCCTGGATCTCCAATCCAATTCCAACCCCATCCTAACCCAGCTTATGGTTGGTCTTCATACCTAGTAAGCTACTCTAGCCCTCTGACTCCCCTCCAGGCAACTCCAGCCCTCCATTACCATTCCAGTCTGCCCCAGCTATACATGTACACTCCTGCCCCTCAGTATTATATACTCCCCTGGGCTTCTGCTTCCACTTCACCCCATTCTGTTTTTAGTCTATTCCTGCTCCAGTTAAGTACTACCCTACTTCCACTTCATTGTCTTCAGACCATCCTGGTATAACTCCATTACTATTACCATTTTCAGTTACCATTACCATCATTGTTACTATTTCTGTTCTGTTCCTGTTCCTTGCTTTTCCCTGTTTTATCCTGTCACCCTTCAGTTTCAGTCTAACATGATTGGACATGGTCTTCCCTGACATCTCCATTTATTTCTTAGATATTTAGACATCTGCTTTGCTTCTGAGTTGCACCTGTCTTACTTTGTTACACTCCTAGATAGTTCTGCCTCTCTAAGGTATAAGTACTGTAGTTTTGTATCTTGTACCTCAGTAGGAATATTGACAAAAACACCCCCTTGTTTTCATCCTTACTCTGATTGAGCCTTTGGGCTCACTCTGACCCTCTGGGTTACTCTGGAGAACCTCCAGGGCCAAGCAATATCCTTGAGGGAGTCACAAGATCCCACCCCCATGACTAGGCTTGACTCTTCTTGTCCTGCCTGTCTCTCCTGTTGAGCATAGAGATAGCCTTCTTACCCATCTCTGCCATCTATGTAAATCAGGACACTGGAAAGTGCAAGGGTGCACCACATAAGGTAAAGCCAAGTCCCATTTGATCATTGAAACCCTTTCTAGATTCCTCTGGAGTCCTTCAAAGTTATGACCTTCCTTCAGCATCAAGGGTTTCATTCAGAAAGGAACTGGTTTTAAAAGTATACTTGTACTGGTATAGGTTTCAATAGTATCTTTCTGCTGGGATAAGTTTTAACAAAACACCACCAAACTCCTATGATAGATAATTAGAGCTAACAAATGTCTTGAATGAAAATCAACCTATAAACAGATGGTAGTGGGGCCTACAATCTTTTTTAACAGTTCTTTCAAACCAATAAGGGTTTCATAGGCTGATTCACAACACTAAAATAGTTTAATGATGTATTTAGATTAATGTTAGTTTTAGAACATTCTGGTTTACCATGGCTATCTGGCCCAACAAAATTTCTTTACAGTAACTAAAATTTTTTTGACCAAATTGACCAACAAATTAATAACTCCATAAATAACTGTGTGCTTTCTAAGAATCTTTGATAGTAGCACAGACTCAAGACTTCTTTGGCATCTTCAACTTATATGACCAGTTTTAAATACAGAGATATGTTAACTCTGGCAGAAGGGGAGAACTTGTAAATAGGCAATCAAAAAGTGTCAATCAAGGAAGCTTAAAGCTTAGGCTAGCTAAATATGACCCAAACAAAAGAAAATACTTGTAGATAATCAAGAAACATTGACTAAGGAAGCACAAGGCTTAGGCCTGCTAGATCTATAAAGTAAAACTTGTATGGTTTTTGTTTTCAAAGAAACCACCTTTGGCTTTAGTACTTTAGGCTTTAGTGTAACTCACAACTTGTTTTGATAAAGGAGATCATCCAACTTCTCTTTATTATGGCTAAATTATAATGGAAAATCTTGAAACTTATTTGCTCAGTTTTTAGAGCATAAGTTGGTTCATGTGAACTTTCTGCCCTTATCTGGGCAATAACTGAAAGAAAGACTTAAGGTGACAGTAATGGCTAACAAACAAAGGTGGGAAGATAACTGCTGAGGCAATGGTTACATAAATGGATGGCATTGCTTAGATAAGTAGTTTAAAGCAAGTGTTAAGAATTCAACTCTAATTTCAAAGGCAAGTGCCTTAAGGAATGCCCATACAAGCAGACCACACAGAATAAGAGGAGGATAGCAACAAGTGTTAAGAATCCAATTCTATTTTCAAAGGCAAGTATCTTAAAAAGTATCCACACAAGCAAATTGTTATGGTGGTAATATGGCACTCTGTGCAGATAAGCTTCTAACTCTAACCTGGTGTACCTTGGAGTTATGCCAGTGTCAATGTTAGTTTTGAATAAAGAATAAAGGTGAAGATGGTAAATGCCTAACCCTAAATAAGATGTAGGACTTAGAGGTGGGAAGTACTCAGGGTAGCTAGGCCTGAGGGGTGAAGAAAGAATACTAAATGCTTATTGAGATAACTAGATGTCTAAACAAACAGGTGCTCAAAGCTGGAAAGCTTAGAGTTACATGGTTAGCCTATTTATACTATCTAGGGTAGTGCATAGACCATCAAGTGTATCAGAGATAAATACTAATATGGAAATAGGGCATAGGGTAAGGGTAGAGGGTATAACTAATGAGCCATGTATATCAAGGGTCTAAATGGAAGAGAAGTGTAGAAATGGAAAGGAAAACTTCAGGGTCAACAGATATGAGTATAGTACCTTAGTCTTGAGATCAATAAGATTTCATTTAAATCTCTGCCACAGATTAGATCCATTAATCTAGATTCAGATCTAAAATCCATGATTAGATGTTATCTAGATACAATTAGGTAATAACCATCATCTGAGATCTTGCTGACTAATCCTGTGCTAACCCTTTAATCAAGATATACTCTGATAAGACTAACCATAGCCTAGAGTTTGGCTCTTTCTGGCATAGGAGTCTTATGATTATGTAATGAGCACATGACTCTTGTGCATCCAAACTTGTCATTTGTAACACTATTTCCTCTTCAGGGTAAAACTCCAGATCACCTGAATTACAAATAAGCTCTTGACTAGATATAAATACCAATCCATTATTGGTTCTGGCTTTATCCTGTATAATAAATAACTTTGAGACTCTGATAGAAAGAAAGAAAAAGAAAAAAGAAATGCATAGCTCTAAATAAAAAATTGTCATGAAAATTATTCCTTGAAATTAACTCAGTTCCTTTGTTATAACTTCCTTGTAGTTCTAACTATGTCTCCACTTCTATTATCCCCTCTTTAGGTTTTAGCATTCTGATGAAACTTGAAATAATTGACAGAAGAGTAAGGAGAGGCAAAGAAACCTATCAGAAAAAAATGCACTATTTTTGATGAAGATTACCAAATCTTTTTCTTGAAACAATCTTGCAAAAAGCTCTAAATTAAACCCAATCCTCACTGAAGGGGAAATGAAAATTGATACAATTATGACACTTGAAAGCATCATAAAGAAAAGAATCCTTGTGCTCTTAACATCAAACTTTGAGAATGAGATAAGCATTATTCTGTCTGCCTTGTTAATATGATACTTCAACTCTGCTACTTTCTTGTCAAATGAGAGCTGTATGGATGAGGGTGGTGGACTATCTGAAAGGGGAATCTCTGAAGGATCTACCAGCAAAACTGTCAAATTTTCATCAACAGGAGAGTCTGGCAGTGGAACTCTACTTGACTTCAAAGAATACTCTATTCCCTCTTCAGAGACAGCAACCATTCCTTGAGATAGCAATATCTCTGAACCTAAATGAACTTCATTATCTCCAGAAAATAACTTAGCTTGTTTTTGCTGTTTTGCTTCCCATAGAATTTGCTGATAACTTATTACTTTAGAGATGAATATTTCTTCTTTGAATATTACTGGTAAGAGAGCTTCCACTTGAGAGGCCAGCAATGCAACTCTAAATTGTTCATTCTATTCTTGATCTTCTATTGACTGCTCCATTTCTGAAGTAAGATCTTGATTGGATGAATTCCTTGGTGAAACATTTTCCTTTTCTGAAGAAGTAGACCATTCTTGAGCATGATGTACTTTCTCAAGATATTCTTGCATTTCTCAAGTTTCTTTCTTGATCTGCTCTTTGTCTTCTTCAAAGAATGGATTGCATTTCAAGAACTCTAATGTAGGCAATTTTGAGAACAAAATCACCTTGTCTTCATCTTCCTTTTGAATCATTTCTAATATAATTGGATTATGGGAAGAAGTGTAGCAAATCCAATGAACCTTGGAAGGAGATTGCAAATAGTTTAATGACATGTATGGGTCCTGTGTAGTTTTAGAATATTCCAGTTTATACTCTGAAACTTCCTCTTGATCCTTGAGACTAAGAGCTTTGGCTATCTGTAAATTCCATTTGAATTAACCACTGATTTCATCACAATCTTCCCTATCCTATTGCAGATTATAATTAAAGAAACCATAGACAGAGTCTAACTCTGCTGTTATAGGGAGGAAATATTTATCTGCATAATCCCATGAATCTGCAGGTAACTCTAAGTAAATACTCTTGGGTAATTCCAAGAGCTCCATAAATCTTGTTTCTGGTGATAATGGACCAGACTGAATATTCAGATTAAGGGGCTCTAGATCTTCAGAAACTTTCACTTGCACTTGCTTTCCTTTGTCTTTAGCTTTGTGCATTGTAATAACTTCTGGGAAAACAGTTTCAGGTTCTAAGAAACTCTGAGATGTGAACAATCCAAAATCATTATCCATTGAGAATTTTCTGGTTTTATCTTTCCTTGTTTAGTTTTTACTCACTTTAAATCAGCTACTAAGGTCTTTTTCTCTGTCTTCAATTTCTTTGACCTTTTCACTTTCTTCTCTGCTTTCATCTTTGAACTGGTACTTGACTATTCCTTATGAATGTTCTTGCTATTACTTTCTACTTGCTAAGCATTGCTCAAAGCTTTCATCTCATGATCACTCTATTCCTTTGAACTAGAAGAGTCTCACATTGCCATCAACATTTCCAGTCTTGTAACTTGGGTACAAAGATCCTTTACTTTCTTCTTTGTCTTTATCAGGAACTCCAGAAGATTTTCAACTATATTATTCTTTGCTGCTTGAGGTGGTTTCATATCTGGTGTGAATGAAACTCTCTTCTCTTGTTTCAACTTGTCAGTCAATTTCCTTGCAGCATTTCTCAACACTAATTTCCTTAGCTCATTAGCTGATAACACAGGAAATCTCAAAGCCTTGGTTTTGACCTTGGGTCTTAATTTTGTTTCTGCTTCCTCATTATGGACTCTGATTCTTGCTGGGCACTGCTTACAGATGTCACCACAATGACCCATTGCTCTGCATGCATAGCATCTAATATCCTTGGGACAATTCTTGGTGATGTGTTCATTGGCACCACAGTTAAAGCAACAGGGACAATTGACTGGATAATGGCCAATACCCTTGCAGACTTTGCAAATGAGGACTTTAGATCCTGAAGGACCTGACTCTGAAACCTTTGACAATATAGAGGCTAATGCTCTTCACATAAGTTTTGTTGTAGCAGATCCTGGAACTGCTGCTTGACTCTGAATAGCTTTTAATGAGGCAGATGCATTAACTGCTAATGAAGTCTTTGATAAAGCAGGCATAATGACTGCTGCTGCAGGTAAACTCTTCTTTAGCAACCTAACTTCAATCTTTTTTATCCCTCTTTATAACTACTCTTTCCACTAATCTTAATATGAGAAAGAGTGTTCTGAGGAAATAAAGAGAGGGGGACTATTGCACTGAATGGAGATGTTTGCATCCTTGTCTCTGACTCTGATTATAATTTCTCTGATGATGGTTTGATGATTTTTGTTCTTCTAGTCTCTATCTTCTAGTCTGCACCAAAGTCTTCTGATAGGACCTTGCAATTTGTCTGTGTTGAAGTATGAAGTATGGTTTGAGTTCTTCTTCTACTAATAATATGGTCTCTAGTATGCAGCTAAGCCTTTGACCAAGTATTAACTAGCATTAATATATGATGGAAAGGGAAAAATTGCTTGTCTGGGGTTACTTACTTTAGTCTTGTTGACTTAAACTTGCATAAGATGCAAAATTAATTGCACAAGCCCAAGTAATGGTAGCTTTGAGCAAGTATTATGATGGTGATATGGTACTTCATGCAGATAAGCTTCTAACTCTAACCCAGTGTATTTTGAGGTTGTGCTGGTATTGATGTCAGGTTTAAATAAAGAATAAAGGTGAAAATGGTAAATGTCTAACCCTAAATGAGATATAGAACTTAGAGGTGGGAAGTACTCAGGGTAGCTAGGCCTGAGAAGTAAAGAAAAAACACTGGAAGCTTATTGAAATAACTGGATGTCTAAACAAATAGGTGCTTAAAGCTGGGAAGTTAAGAGCTACACAGTCAGCCTGTCACATCCTGTGCCAATGGGCCAACTCCACTATGTCTCCAGTACAACTCCAGTTGCTTTCATATTTTAAGCTGTGTATTTTCTAGTTCCCTTTACCTCCATCTTCTCCTATCTAATGATTGTTTCCAACTTTACCTATGCTAACTCTGTATCATTCTGATATAACTCTGTAGTTCCTCCAATCTCACTTCCTGTTTCTATTTCTTTGTGCCTTGCTTTTCCCTATCATCATTTAGTTTCAGTTTGACATTATTTGACATTGTCTCCTCTGACATCTCCATTCATATCCAGAATACATTGGCACCTGCTTCACTTATGAGACAACTTCTTTCACATTTCCATTCCCTTCTTAGATAATCTGCCTCCCTGAGATATAAGTACTAGAGCTCTGTATTTTGTACTTGAGTTTGAATATCAACCATAACACAATATTATGATCCCCTCAGATCCTCTCCTGCCTCATGACTTGATGTTGTGCCCTACCCTAAGTCTCACAACTTACTCCACAACTCAACATCATACCTTTTGTTTGGAAAAGCTCTATGGCCTATCCCAAACCTCCAATAGTTTCTGACCCCTTCATAAATTGGGGCACCCAGTACTAGCATAAGGGCACACCACATAAGGTAAAGCCAAGCCCCATCCACTCTGGAATTATCTGGAGTACTCCTGGAGTATATTGCAACTTTATAACACAGACTATTTATACTATCTAGAGTAGTGCACAGACCACCAAGTATACCAGGGATAAATACTAATATGGAAATAGGGCATAGGGTGAGGATAGAGGGTATGACTAATGAGCCATGTATATCAAGGGTCTAAATAAAAGAGAAGCATAGAAATAAAAAGGAAGACTTCAGAGTTAATGGATATGAGTACAGTGCCTTAGCCTTGAGGCTAAGAAGATCTTATTTGGATCTCTGCCACAGATTAGATCCATGATTAGATGTCATCTAGATATGATTAGGTGATAACCATCATCTGATATTCTTGCTGACTAATCCTGTGCTAACCCTTTAATCAAGGTATATATTATAATGCACTTTTTCATTTTTACTCTTTTTGGACTTATCTTCATAATACTGTAGCTCTTTACATTATCACATCATGTGATCTCTTCACACCTTCACATTTTCACCTCTTCACTATTTCACCTTTCACCTCTTCACATGGCACAAGTCTAGAGCAATCTAGACTCTGATGTCAGACCTCATGTTTAACTCATGTATTTCTAGGTCCCCACTCCTTTATTGCTATTGGTTGGCTCACTGTACATTACTTTAGGGCCAGCACCATTTACATGGTCTGTGCGCATTATGTAGCAATATATAAGGGGATCAGCTCAAGCCTGGGTTTTTCCAGTCTTGTATACTTGAACCTTCTAGTTCTTGTAACTCTTGGCTCTTACTTTTTCTCTACACTTTTGCCTAGTTCAGTGCCACTAGTATAAAAGCACTATTCAGGACTTAGAATTATCAGCACACTCCAAGAAGGTTAGGAGTTTAGGTCAATGCATCAAGCTGTTGTGTTTTAGTATACTCTGATAAGACTAACTATAGCCTAGAGTTTGGCTCTTTCTGGCATAGAAGTTTCATGATCACATGATAAGCATGTAACTCTTGTGCATTCAAACTTGTTGTTTATAACACAAATCATATAGAACAAGAGAAGAATAGCAATAAGTGCTTTAGATTGAAGAATCCAGTTTAAAATTTTGCCCTTATATATTACTAACTATAGTACATGGACCAGGCCATGAGACCTACATAAGATAGCTAACATAATGCTATATAAGAGATTAGAGTATAAGAAAAAAGAATCTAATATAATAAGATAAAAGAAATAGAGGCTAAAGCAGTGTAAGTAACATAAGTTCATAATAGAAAAAAAGGTGGTCAGTGGTTAGACTCAGATTCTGAGTTATGTTAAAGACTCTATTATATATTGGCACTATTTAGCTAATGGTTATTTTTCATTTTTACCCTAAGCTAAGTTCTCTTTTCTATTTAATACCACTTTAGCACCTTTTCTTTATTTTATCTTACCATGGTACCATACCATATATCAGGCCTAGCCTGGCCTAGACATTTTATTTCATTATAGCATAGCTATTCTCTAATATTATGGTTTAGCTCTCTAATGTTATATCTCATTGCTATCTTGCTTCTTTCTTACTATTTACTTCTTATCTGCCATTGGTTCCTATTTAGTTTTCCTTTGCTCTATTTTCTTATTTAGCATTACTTTTGTATACCAGCTACCTTATGTACAGTGACTCAAAAAATTGATCCAATATTCAGCACTTTTTCAATGTTTATAGAATAACTTCACAAAAAGAACAAATAAAGCTAAAGTGTAAGTTGATGACTAATAGTAATTAATCAGGGCTACATGACAATATCAGAATTATACAATTCCAATCAAACTTGATCAAGATATGGACAATTTAAAACAGGGACTCATTAAGTTAATTATTTTGCTATGCAACAGAAATGCATAAACAGCCTAATGGCAATGAATATAGCCTGGTGCAATGCACAAAGCCTATTATGCAGTGTTTAATAGCCACAGAACAGTGTATTCAATGCCTCTACAACTCTATAATTCACTATGCATCCCATTTTCTCTGCTTAAAGGGAAAATATCCTTTCTTTGGCTTCTCATGGCTATTTCACCTGCTCTATTGCCCAGAAAACTGGTCTTGGCAAGTCTACTGTCATCAGAACTCTTTATGATATTCTTTCCAATTGCCAAATGCCCTCTTCTGGTTATTTCTTCAAGCTTTTCTTGATAAACCAATATTCTATTTGCTTACAAATCAGAACTGGCAGGGCTACCAATGCTATTCAGGCTACCAACAATATCAATACCATTATTTTCCATCCAGTTACCTCTCAAACTGTCAGGAATGTTCTTAAGAAATATTTATTCAAGGCTATAATAATGAAAAAAAAGCCCTTGCTTAATACAAGGCATGGGCAGAGAAGGTTGGCCTTTGCTCTAAAGTACAGAAAGTGGACTGTGAAGAATTGAAAGAGGGTAGTTTGGTCAGATAAGACTAAAATCAACAGGTTTGAATCAGATGAAAGTATTATGTTTTCCCTTTTTCTTTCACTCTTTGCCCTCATTCTTGTTGTAGCTTCTGCTCTTCACATACCTAGGGTGCTCTCTTGTTTGTTTTTCTACAACAGATTCTGCTCTTCTCACACCCTAGTCCAGTCTAGGCCACTCTCTTGTTATATCCTTTGCCTGGATATTTTATCTTTTAATTAGCTAACTTATAATTATTCCATTTCTTTTCATTCATTTCCACACAGATATCTTACTCATCATTTGTCAGCATGATTACTGTAACTATCTCTGCTTGAACCTTGTTAGTTGTACTATAATGTAGCATACTTCCAGTCTTCCTTTTCCTTACACTACTTCTACCTTGCAACTTACCTTATAGTCCTCACATACTCCTTGTCCTCATATCTAGTACCTGGAATCCACCTTGATTGTGACCTGGCACTCTCCAGTCTAAAGCAAGTCATCTAAGCATCTGACTTTGGCACAGCCCTGTATCTGTAGCCAGTACTCTTAAGGCACAATACTTTGTTTGTCACCTATTCACTTGTACTCAAGACTTATCTTTGATAGAGTCTTTCTTGTCCTCACCAGCAAGGTCTATGTTAGTCCCTACCAGGGCCTAGCATAACAAAAGAAGTAGCATATTTACTTGCAGCTGCCATTATTGCACAACTGCTCCCACTATTCCACCCAAGCAACCTTTGCTGTTTAACTTCCTCTGGGGTAAGCCTAGAGCTTCAACCTCAGATTCTCTTGAATCCACTTTGGAACCCAAGAACCCCTTATCTCCAGAACATCCTTCCACACCAGAAGACATGCTTGCAGATATCCTTATCCCATCTCAGAAATAAGTATGAGAAGATTATGACCTAGCACACAAACTTTCTTCTTCACTACAGATCCCTTGTACCCTGACTTCACTCTCTCCCACTCCTGTTTGACACTGACCAGCATTTACCCATCCTTATCCATCACCAATTACCTCTACTATATTGGATTCCACCTCCACCATCAAGCCAACTGAACTTTACCTTGGTGCCCCAGAGCACTTTGATGGTGATAAATCCAAGGCTGAGAACTGGCTGGATATAGTCCAGTTCTACCTCTTTGTCAACAGTGTAGTCTATGACTCAGACAAGAAAAAGATTGTCTTCATCCTTTTATTCATGACCAAGGGGCCAGTGCAGTTGTGGGCTGCTACATATCAGAAGAAATGCATCTCTGGTATCACTATTATCATGGGAAAGTTCTCCCATTTCACCTCTGCATTTCTGAAAGTTTTCCAACAATAGAATATCATAAATGTTATGAATGAATAGTTCACTAGCAGAAGAGTCACATGACAAGCACATGACCATGAGACTTTATTGCCAAACAAGGACAAACCCTAGGATATGGTTGAGTTGTTATTCAGAGTCCCTTGTTATGGTTTAGGCACAGCTTATGGATTGAATCTAGTATTTTAGATAACAGAGTTATCTTCTGATCTAATCTCCAATGAATCTGGATCTTGATCTAGATGAGGGTCAGATGCAATTGTGGCAGATCTCTAGATGGAATCTCCTTGGCCTCATGGCTGGGGGCATGGTTTAATCTTCATTTACCCTAGACTCTGATGTTTCCATTCTTACATAGCCTCTTTATATATTCCTTATCTGCATGGCCCATTGGTCATATTCTCATTAAGCATGCCCTATGCCCTATTTCTATTTATGGTAGTTCTCTATGCCCCAGAGATGGTCTGTGCACTAGCAGGATAGATATAAATACTTAGTGAGATATAATACTTAGCCCTTAGCTTTGACCACTTTGTGTTATACCCCATACCTCCAACCCAATTCTGACCCAATCCTAATCCAGCTTATGACTGGTCTTCACACCCAGTAAGCAACTCTAGTTCTCTGACTTCTCTTTAGACAACTCCAGTCCTCCATTACCATTCCATTCCACCTTAGCTATACATGTATGCTTTCTGCCCCTTTATTGGTATATACTTCCCTGGCCCTCCACTCCTACTCTGCCCTATTCCATTTTCAGTTCTATCTCTATTCCAGTTAAGTACTACCTTAGTTTCACTTCATCTTCTCTGAACCACTCTGTTATAACTCTGTTGCTAGTCCTGCTTTTAGTTACTATCACTGTTCCTGTTTCTGTTCCTTGTTTTTCCTTGCTTCATTCTGTTACCTCTTAGTTTCAGTTTAACATGATTGGACATTGTCTTCTCTGACATCTTCATTTATTTCTTAGATATTTAGACATCTGCTTCACTTTTGAGTTTGCACCTGTCTTACTTCACTACACTTCTAGATAGTTTTGCCTCTCTGCAGTATAAGTACTGTAGTCCTGTATCTTGTACCTTAGTATGAATATCAACATAAACACCCTTTTGTTGTCATCCTCACTCTGATTAAGCCCTTGGATTTACTCTGACCCTCTGGGTTATTCTGGAGCACTTCTGGAACCAAGCAATATTCTTGAAGGAATTGTAAGATCTGTTAAAACTTGTCCCAACAGGAAGATACTGTTAAAACCTATACCAGTATGGATATACTTTCAAAACCAGTTCCTTTTTGAATGAAACCCTTGACACTGAAGGAAGGTCATAACTCTGAAGAGCTCTGGAGGGCTCCAGAGGAATCTAGGAAGGATTTTAATAATCAAATGGGACTTGGCTTCACCTTATGTGGTGTGTGTTACAAAGTGACACTCCAGCACTAGAACCAGTCATGTGACATCACATGATTATACACAAGACACCCCATTTTAAGCTTAACCCTAGTCTGTGGTCTGTTTCCTTTAAGAGTATTTATTATTCCTTTCCTTCAGCAGTGGTCATGTGACCATAAGTCACCTGACATGGATCT
>JBBPKN010001740.1:0-12705 GCA_038089275.1 Pulveroboletus cf. rosaemariae | reverse complement strand
GGACCGAGATCTCTGCCACAGATGAGATCCAATCTATAGATCTGCCACAGATGCATCTAGAGTCCAGATCCAGATCCAGATCTAGATCAGATGAGATCCATGGAGATAAGATGGAGGGCAGTTCCAGAGAAGATCCTGGGAAGATCCATGTCAGGTGACTTATGGTCACATGACCACTGCTGAAGAAAAGGAATAATAAATACTCTTAAAGGAAACAGACCACAGACTAGGATTAAGCTTAAAATGGAGTGTCTTGTGCATGATCACATGATGTCACATGACTGGTTCTAGTGCTGGAGTGTCACTTTGTAACAGATTTCCTCTGTATGGTGCTATATTGTTTTCATTGATATTCCATCTCTCTATGATCCCCTCTGATTATCTTTGATATTCTCTGTTCCTTCTTGGGAAACCCTTGTTTCACAGAATTCTCTCTGCATCCCTCCATTCTTTCTGATTTCTGCCTGGAAAATCCTTGCTCTTCAGACATTGTTTCCTGACAACTCCATTTCTGCTAGCAGATTTTTCTTGCCTTTTCTAATATATCATCTTGAAACCTGTTCTTTAATTCCCTGGGGTATTCTTTTTTCTGGAGACATTCTGCTCTTCTGCATTTCCTTGGAATCCTGCTCATTTCTTTGGAACCTCTCCAAACCCCTCCATTTTTCTCTGCCCTGGAAATCCCTTGATCTTTTAGCCTTGTTCTGACAACTTCATTACTCTTTGCCTTCAGTTCCCTTTTCTCCTCTAATCTGTCATCCAGAAATCTGTCCTTTTGTTTCCCTGGGTTTTTCTTTTTCCTTTGAGATATTTCTGCTCTTTTTACATCCCCTGGGAAATCCCCCTTGTTTCCATGTCTGTCCTTTTGGTTGGCCTTTTCTTCTGGCCTTTCTCCCATTTCTCCAGGTACTTCCAGGTATCTTCTGCTTTATGCTTTGTACTACCTCTGGCTCCTTTTTATTTCCTGTCTCTTAGTTGATGATGGGACATTGACCTTGAGGAGGAGATAGCATCTAGTGATAGTATCTAGTGACCACACTAGTAACTGCTGATTGTACCTAGCAATCTGCAACCTACCAGTTATCTAGCACTCATACTCTTTTCTCAGCCCCATTACTTATCCCTCCAACCCCCCTCCATTCCATCTCTGATCTCTTCTGCTGCAGTGCCCAGCCCACCTGGTCAACTGTTTACCTTCATGCAATGACCAGACTTGCTCTGTGCTAATTGTCCCCTCTGACTACCCTTACCACTCATGCAGTGACTGATCCCTACTCATGTTGACTATACCCATCTTTGATTGTCTCCAATTACCTCTGTTCCTCTCTCAAGTAGCTTATCTCCCTCCTTTCACTGCAGCACATGAATGATGTGCAATTCAATTGGCATACATGTTCAATTGTGTTGTATACAGGAGGCAAGACCAGCAAGCAACCCTTAGTGCAACATCCACTTCTCTGGGTTCTCTTTGACCTCCACTCCATAGTGCTCCTGCTCTGCCTTAGCCTTGAGGTTGACTGTGATGACCCTTGGTTCCCCTGCCACAATATACCCAGTTCAATGGCCCTCTGCCAGTTTGATCTGGACTAGATCATGAAGAAGCTTGTTCTGCTTCTTTATCTCTTGGCAAAGATAACCACTGATTTTATAAATGGCATCCACTGTTATAGTTTGCTTTTTTATTTTTCTGATCATGTGACTTTATCTTATCTTTCCACATGGTTATCTAATCCTTTATCTTATCAGGTCACATGATGGGTCACATGACAGGTCTAGACCCAGGGCATAGGGTTAGCCTCATGTCTTCAGCCTGTTTTTCATTTCTGTCTCTCTTCCATTTCAGAAGCATCATTCCCTTCAGCTGATTGGCTATTCTCATGAATGCTTCTTTTCCATTTGATGGTGCCTCAGGGTCTGTGGGAATTCTCCCATCAGGGTCTTGATCCATGTGCCATTCTGTACTGTATAAATACTGTATCCTTAGCATGTCTCAAGCTCCAGTCTTGAGCACTTGTATCTTTACTGCAGGTGGCCTCACTAGTGGCTCCTTTTTCTATATCATCTTTGCTTTTCCCTTGATTGGGTTGTGTTTTGTCTCATTGCATATCATTCGAAATCAACACTATAACATCCACAACTAGGTGGTCCCCTACAGGCTCTGACCCCCAACCTTCTCCAACTGCTGAACCCCCAGGTTGTGCCTACTCTGCTCCTCTGGCTACTTCTTCTGTGCCTCTGGTCCCAGATCCCTGTCCTCCTGATGATTGTATGGTAGCATTTTAATTCAAAACCATATGGCTGGCTAGTCTTCTCCTTATATATTCCAGATCTTTGGCCTGCATTAGGCCTACTCCATCATGGGAACAAGGAGCAAGCTGTTTGTCAGACCAGTACTAAAGCTTGCCAAATAAGGACATTAGAAATGAAATATGTCTTCAACATTTCTGCTTTCTACCTGCTTTATCAGAATCTGACCCAACTCCAATTTAGCTCCAACCCCTAGCTGCACAATGAACTATCTCACTGGCAATCAGTGTGTTTTAGTTCTCTTTGAAGATAAGAAACCTTCATCAACTCCATTCATTCTCCACCCTAGTTTCCAACCCCTCTGACATTATTTTGAATATTTTGTTTGACTATTGGGCTCTAGCTTAATTTCTGATCTTCTCACCAGTAGTCTTTCCAAAGCCCTTATGGCTCTCCACTTCTGCCCCCTTTGCTTCTTTTCAATTTCTCTAACTCTGTTCAGAGGCAACCATTTTAATGTCAATCTCTAATCTTGTCTCTCTAGGAAATTCAGTTAATTCTTTGTTCTTTTGTTTTTCTTATTACTCCATAACTGCCCAAGGCACCACTTGCCTGGTCATGAGACTTCATCTTGATAGATTCTTGCAATTTGTGGAAACCTTACTTTTCAGGGTTGCTCTGCTCTTTCCCCAAACTTATTTACTCAAGCTTTATAAGGTCTCTACTTAAGTAGTCTCTGATACCCCTTTTTGTATTCTAACTCCCAGCCCCTGAGCCAATCCTGAACCCTGACCTCTGTTTACAAAGACACTAACTAGAGCTTTTACCACTCTACTCTAGTATCATTACATTATTGTCTTCTTTTCTCCCTACTTTCTCTCAGATATCTGTCTGTTATGAACATAACATTTGCTAGCAGAAGAGTCACATGACAAGCATGTGACCATGAGACATCCTTGCCAAAACAAGACAAACCCTAGGATATGGTTGAGTTGTTATTAAGAGTTTCCCCTTGGGTTTAGGCACAGCTTATAGGGTTGGATCTAGCATCTCAGATGATAGATGCATTTTCCAATTGAATCTCTGATGAATCTGGATCTAGATCTAGATGAGGGTCAGATCTGATTGTGGCAGATCTCTAGATGGGATCTCTTGGCCTCATGACTGAGGGTATGGTTTAATCTCTGCTTACCCTAGATTCTTATCTTCCATTACACACAGCCTCTCTATTCTACACACCATATCTGCATGGCCCATTGGTCATATTCTCAGTAAGCACACCCTATGCTCTATTTCCTTATTTAGTATTTCCCTATGCCCTGGAGGTGGTCTGTGCACATCTAGACTTAGTATAAATAGTAGAGTAGTTCCTTGGTTTCAGCTTCCCAGCCTTAACCACTTGTTTTATACAGTGGACACTTTGTTATCTTATACATTATCTAGTGCCTTGACAATACAGGCATTCCCTCCTAACATTGTGATGGCTCCTCAGGCCTTGCTACCCTGAGTTCACTACACTGCTCTTTACTCTATTTCAACCAAATCCAACAATGAAACTGATGCACCCTTTCAAGGCAGACTATTTAGGGTTAGGATAGGTCATTCAGAGATTGACACCATAACACTGTCCCCAGTCCTGCCACCTCTCCCACCACCTCTCTCACCACCTCTTCCTCTTCACCATTCTCTAGCCCACTCTCTGCATCCTCTTCATTCACCTTTCATGTGAAATTGAGGATGTTGACCAGCTGCTCTAGTAGCCAGTTCTCCCTCCTTATTTCCTGCATCACCCTATCCCCCACCTCCTGTATGGTCACTGCTAGTAGATAATAGCCCTTTGCCACCTGCTCAGTGCCACCCTCTGCCCCTTCTGAGTATGCCCTCTTCTTAGGCCACTTCTCCTCTGCATCCCTCCATCACTGCTTTTACACCAGCTTTTCTTCCCCTGGGCACTCATATCTTGCCTTGGCCTCTTGGTAGACCAAGCATAACATGGACTTTTCCATGCCCACCTTGCACTCCATTCCCCTATTCTCACACCTCCAGCATACCAGTACCTTCTCCACCCTCTGCTTCCCCTTGTTGCTGCTAGGCCCTGCCTGGACCTGCACTTGTGCCATCTAATGGCATTAAGTTATCTGCTCTCAGGTGAATAACCACAGTACTTACCTTTTCTTGGGCAGCCACCTCTGCCACCCTCCAGGCCCTCTTAGCCTCCTCAACATGCCTTCAGGCAGTCTCCTTCACTGCCTTCCAGGCCCTTTCCACCTTCTTTTACTCCATCTCCTTCTTTGCCCTTATTGTTATAATGTACTTTTTCATTTTTTTCCTTATTTGACATTATTGCTCTACCATTGCAACTCTTCACATTGTCACATCACATGACTATTTCACACCTTTACTATTTCACACCTTCACCATTTTACATTTCACCTCTTCACATGTCACAGGTCTAGAGCAATCTAGATCCTGTGGTCATACCTCATGTTTACCTGCTGTATTTCTAAGATCCCTGCTCTTTTTTTGCCATTGGCTGGCTTACTATACTGTATTTAGGGCCAGCACCATCTACATGGTCTGTGCACACACTATAGCAATATAAAAGGAGGTTGGCTTAAGCCTAGATTTTCCCAGTCTTGTGCACTTGAACCTTCCAGTTCTACAAGTCCCTTGGCTCTCACTTTGCTATACTTCTATTTGCCTAGTTCTTGTACCTCTAAGCTCAAAGGTACTACCCAGATTAGTCAGCACACACCAAGACTAGGTGTTAGGATTAGGACAATGCATCAACAGTTGTATTTCACTTATATATCTCTTGTACTCTGCATACTTTGCATTGGCCAATGTCTTATTGTCATTGGTGCACTCCATGATGTGCTCCTTGACCCATGTTATGATGTTATTAAATGAGGGCATGTTGTTGTACTAAAGGAAAAAACAAGTTGTGTTAAAGTAACTGTTTTTATTCATGAGTGAGCTGACAACTCCACTCTTTCACCCCATTGTCACTAAACAAGGTCACATGCTTGTTACCTCCACACTACTCCATTTAATTACCCTGATGGTGCTAATGCATGATCACATGTCCATATTCTTTGCACCTCAGGCCAACAGCCTTCAAGGGTTCAGGCCTAAGGGGGGGATACTGTCATATCTCATACCTCCAACCCAATTCTGACCAATTCCAACCCAGCTTACAACTGGTCCTCATACCCAGTAAGCTACTCTAGCCCTCTGACTCCCCTTTCAACAACTTTGGCCCTCCATTACCATTCTATTCCACCCCAGCTATGTATGTACACTTTCCACTTTCCATCAGTATATGCTTCTCCAGCCTTCACTTTCACTCTGCCCTATTCCATTTCTAGTTCTATCTCTGTTTCAGTTAAGTACTACCTTAGTTTTACTTTGCCTTCTCTGGACCACTCCACTGTAACTCCATTCCTAGCCCTGCTTTCAGTTACTATTACTGTTCTCATTTCTGTTCCTGTCCCTTGTCTCCCCTTACTTCGTCCTGTCACCTCTTAGTTTTAGTCTGACATGATTGGACATTGTCTTCCCTGACATCTCCATTTATTTCTTAGATATTTAGATATCTGCTTTACTTCTGAGTTTGCACCTGTCCCACTTTGCTACACCCTTAGATAGTTCTGCTTCTCTGAGGTATAAGTACTGTAGTCTTGTATTTTGTATTTCAGTATGAATATCAACATAAATACCCCCTTGTTGTCATTCTCACTCTGCCCAAGCTCTTAGGCTCACTCTGATCCTCCAGGTTACTTCAGAGCATCTCTAGGGCCAAGTGATATCCTTGAAGGAATCATAAGATCCCACTCCCATGACTAGGCTCAACTCTCCTTATCTTGCCTGTTCCTCTTGTTGAGTATCAAGAACACTCTCTTCCCAATCTCTGATACCATTGTAAATTGGAACACCAGAAAGTGCAAGGGCACATCACATAAGGTGAAGACAAGTCCCCATTTGACCAATGAAACCCTTCCTGAATCTCTCTGGAAGTCTCTGGGCATCTCTGGAGTTTCTGAAGTATAACCTTCCCTCAGATTCATGCACCACCAAGGTGCTAGAACCTGACCTTCACCCTCTAGCCATAAGGATTTCATTTAACAGGTATAAGTTTCTAACAATAACATGGAGTACTCTGGAGAGTTAGAGGGTGAGCTGGTAGTATAATGAGAAGGATAATGACAAGAAGGGTGTTTATGTTAATATTCATACTGAGGTACAAGATACAGGACTACAGTACTTATACCTCAGAGAGGCAGAAATATCTAAGAGTGTAGTGAAGTAAAACAGATGCAAACTCAGAAGTGAAGCAGATATCTAAATATCTAAGAAACAAATGGAGATGTCAGGGGAGACAATGTCCAATCATGTTAGACTGAAACTGAAAGATGACAGGAAGAAGTAAAGGAAAACAGAAACAGGAACAGAGAGTAAAGCAGGACTAAGTACAGAGTGGTGGCAGAGTGGTCTAGAGAAGATGAAGTGGAACTAAGATAGTATATACTAAGAATGGAGAAGAACTAAGGTCAGAATTAGAGTGGAATAGAAATGGAGTACTAGAGACACTTGTACTGATGGCAAGGCAGAAGGTTTACAAGCATTGCTGGAGTGGGATGGAGTGGTAATGGAGGGCTGGAGTTGCCTGGAGGGAAGTTAGAGGGCTAGAGTGGCTTACTGAATGCAAGAACCAGTTATAAGCTGGGTTGGAATTGGGTCAGAGATATAGGATATGACAATCTGTGCCATTGCTCAAGTTTATATGCATTAGCTGTTATGACTTGGGATCCTCTAAGGCTATCTCTAGACTAAGAATAAGGAGAAACATAAAGAAAAACCTAATTCTTAGAGGCTAGATAAGAGAACAATCAGAAGGAAAAGCCCTGAAGGAGGACTTAAAGATAGACTGCATGGACTCAGGCTAGAACTGACTAGTCTCTGTAAAGAGAGTAGAGAATCCTGAGAAGCTAGAAGCTACAAAGTAATCAAGACTAAAGAGTCTTGACTACTCTGTAAGTCCCCTTATATATTACTAGTACCTGTGCATGAACCAGGTAATCTATGTACACTAGTACAGGTACTTGTATATAATAGAAAATTGGGCATAGGGCATACTTACTAAGGAGTATGGCAGAAAGCCATGTGAATATGGGAAAATGGAAGAGAAAAGATAGAAATGAAGTAGAAGGTCAGGGTCAATGAATATGAAAAGGGAACCAAGGCCAGGAGGCTGAGGAAATGCATCTAGAGATCTGCCATGATCAGATCCAATCAGTGATCCTTGAGATCAGATAAAATTGGAAGATTAGATCCAGAAATTTAACTCTAGACTCTAGACCCTGAATCTTAAAGAAAAACTTATAAAGGAGACAAACTAGAGATTGGGGTTACCAGTGTATATCCCATATCAGGAGTGTGATTCCCACAGTCATGTGAGTAGAGTAGTGAGCAGCATGAAAAGTTTGAAGTGCTGATTTTATAGTTATAACACTACCCTGCTCTAAAATAAGAACTTCAAGTAAGCAAAAGAAGCTGCTTGACTTTGAGATGATAACTGGGATATCTTGAATACACCAGTACCCTGCTCTAGGTCTAAATCCTGAGATAAAACAAATATAATCAGTAAGTAAAAAGAAAGCAAAAAAATTTAGCTTATAAACTTGTTTTCTGTTATATTCCATACCTTTAATTCAATTCCAACCCAATTCTGACCTGGTTTATAACTGGTTCTCACACCCAGTAAGCCAATCTAGCCCTCTGACTCCCCTCCAGGCAGCTCTGGCTCTCTGTCACCATTTTATTCCATCCTAGCTATGTATGTACACTTTCTGCCCCTCCATTAGTATATACTCCCCCAGCCCTCTGCTTCTGCTCCACTCTATTCTGTTTTCAATCCCATCTCAGTTCCAGTTAAGTACTACCTTAGTTTCACTTCATCTTCTCTGGACCACTCTGATATAACTCTGTTACTAGTTCCACTTTCAATTACTGTTACTGTTACTATTCCTGTTTCTGTTTCTTGTTTCCCCCTTGCTTCTTTCTGTCATTTCTCAGTTTCAGTCTAACATAATTGGACATTGTCTTCCCTGACATCTCAATTCATTTCTTAGATATTTAGACATCTGCTTCACTTTTGAGTTTGCACCTGTCTTACTTTGTTATACTCCTAAATAGTTCTGCCTCTCTAAGGTATAAGTACTATAGTCCTGTATCTTGTACCTCAGTATGAATATTGACATAAACACCCCCATGTCATTGTCCTCACTCTGCCTGAGCCCTTAGGCTCACTCTGACCCTCCAGGTTACTTTGAAGCACCTCCAGGGCCAAGTAATATTCTTGATCATAAGATCCTACCCCCATGACTAGGCTTAACTCTCCTTATCTTGCCTGCCCCTCTTGTTGAGCACCAAGACAGACCTCTTCCCATCTCTGACATTTATGTAAATCAGGACACCAGAAAGTGCAAGGGTGCACCACATAAGATGAAGCCAAGTCCCATTTAATTAATAAAATCCTTTCCAAATCACTTCAGAAGCTTCTGGACATCTCCAGAGTTTCTGGAGTATAATCTTCTCTCAGGTTTATGCATTACCAAGGTACTGGAACCTAACCTTTGCCCTCTAGTCATAAGGGTTTTATTCAGGAAGAATATTGATATATGTTTTAATATTCTTTTATTGTGATTATTATTCCTTATTTTTTTGTCACTCCTAGTAATTACCTCACTTTTCTAGTACTCTCTACCCTGCTCTAGGTGTGAGATATTCTAATGAGCAAGCCTATTGCTTAAAAGATGAAAGAAAAGTAATGGAAATTTTTTTTTGGCAATTTTCAGAAAAATAATGCTTAAATAGAGGAAAACTATTATAAAGTAACACTGTAGCACTAGAACCAGTCACATGACATCATGTGATTGTACACAAGAAATCCCAAATTTGGCCTAACCCTAGTCTGTGGTTTAGTTCCTTTAAGAGTATTTATTATTTCTTTTTCTTAATAGTCATCATATAATTATAAGTTACCTAACATGGATCTTTCCTGGATCTTTCCCAGGAATTCCCAGATCCTTATCTTCATGGATCTTATCTAGATCTGATCTGAATCTGAATCTCATCTAAAATACATCTATGGCAGAGATTTCTGTCCTTAGAGTACAAGTACCTCTAACTGTTATAAAATTGTGACATATTCTGGGGGTACTCTGGATAATTCCAGAGTGGATGGGGCTTGGCTTTACCTTATGTGGTGTGCCCTTATGCTAGTACTGCATACCCCAATTTACAAAGGGTTTAGAAACTATCAGAGGTCTGGAATAGGCCATAGGGCTTTTCCCAATAAGAGATATGATATTAAGTCATGAAGTAAGTCATAAGACTTAGTATAGGGTACAATATCAAGTTATAAAGCAGGAGGGGGTTTTAGAAGATCATAATGTCATGTTATGGTTGATATTCAAACTAAAGTACAAGATACAGAGCTACAGTACTTATATTTTAGAGAGGCAGCTTATCTAAGAAGGGAATAAAGATATGAAAGAAGTTGTCTCATTAGTGAAGCAAATACCAATATATCCTGGATATGAATAAAGATGTTAGAGGAGACAATGTTAAATAATGTCAAACTGAAACTAAATAATAACAGAGAGAAGCAAGGCAGAAAAAAACAGGAACAGGAAGTAAAATTGGAGAAACTACAGAGTTGTATCAGAATAACATGAAGTGAGATACAGGTCTTATGTGTCAAACTACTGAGAACTTCAGAGGCCTGAGGGTACTCACTACTACTGATTGAGTGAAGGCTTTGAACTAGAGCCAACAGAACTAGGCAAAGAATATAGAGAAAAACACAAAAGGCTTGAACTTGTGAAAGCAAAAAGCTCAAGTGCATAAGACTGGGGTTAGCCAGACTTGCATCTTTCCTTTATATAAGTTACCAGAATGTGCACAGACCATGTACAATGGACTGGCCCTAAACTATAGTACAGTAAGCCAATCAATGGCAAAACTAGAGTGGGAACCTAGAAATACATGAGACTAACATGAGGTCAAGACCTAGACCTGTCTAGTCCTGTGATCAAGTGAAGAAGTGAAAATGTGAAAATGTGAAGATGTGAAATGGTCATGTAATGTGACAATGTGAAGAGTTGCAAGGATGAAGTAAAAATAAGAAAAATGGAATAAAAATTATAACATGGAGTTAGTGTAGGTAAAGTTGTAATCAATCATTAGGTAGGAAAAGATAAAGGTAAAGAGAACTAGAAAATATGCAGCTTAAAGTATGAAAGCAATTAGAGTTGCATCAGAGACATAGCAGAGTTAACCCATTAGCATGAAATATAACAGTATTTCTGTTACAGTGGTAATATGACACACTGTGCAGATGAGTGATAATGTCATATTCTGGACCTCCAACCCAAATTCCAACCCCATTCCAACCTGGCTTACAATTGGTCTTCACACCTAGTAAGCCACTCCAGCCCTCTGACTTCCCTCCAGGCAACTCTGGCCCTCCATCACCATTCCAGTCTTCCCCAGCTATGCATGTACACTCACACCCCTCAGCATTATATGCTTCCCTGGACTTCCACTCCCACTCCATCCATTCTGCTTCCAGTCTATCTCTGCTCCAGTTAAGTACTATCCTAGTTCCCCTTTGTCATCTCTGGACCATCCTAATATAACTCTGTTACTGTTCCCAGTCAGCTACTGTTACCATCATTGTTACTATTCCTGTTCTGTTCCTGTTCCTTGCTCTCCCCTGTTTCATCCTGTCACCCTTCAGTTTCAGTCTAACATGATTGAACATTGTCTTCCTGACATCTTCATTTATTTCCTAGAGATCTAGACATCTGCTTTGCTTCTGAGTTTGCACCTGTCTCATTTCATTACACTTCTAGATAGTTCTGCCTCTTTAAGGTATAAGTACTGTAGTTCTGTATCTTGTACCTCAGTATGAATATCAACAAAAACACCAGAACCCTCTTGTCATTGTCCTCACTCTGCATGAGCCTTTGGGCTCACTCTGACCCTCCGGGTTACTCTGGAATACCTCTGAGGCTACATGATATCCTTAAAGGAGTTATAAAGCCTTACCTTCATGACTAGGCTTGACTCTCCTTGTCCTGCCTGTTCCTCCTGTTGAGTATAGAGACAGCCTTATTACCTACCCTGACATCTATGTAAATCAGGACAATGGAGAAGTGCAAGGGCGCACCCCATAAGGTGAAGCCAAGTCCTGTTTAACCATTAAAACCCTTCCTAGATTTCCCTGGAATTCTCTGGAGCACCCAGAGTTCTGATCTACCTTCAGCATCAAGGGTTTCATTTAAAAAAGAGGAACTGGTTAAAAGTATACTCATCTTGGTATAGGTTTTAACACACTCTTTTAGTAGGATGGAAAGTTTTAACAGATAAACCCTAACCTAATGTACTCCTTGGAGTTATGCTGGTATTATTGTTAGTGTTAATATAAAGAATAAATGGATAAGATGGTATAGGCCTGTTACTAGAGGTAAACCAGGACTTAGAAAGGGAAGAAGCTCTGGGTAGTTAAGCCAGAGGAGCTGGGTCCAAACACAAGCTAGTATTGAATGCCTAGATGGCTAAACAAGTAAGACAAGTGCTCAAAGCTGGGAAGCTAAAAGCTACATGGGCAGTCTACTTATACTATTTAGAGTGGTGCATGGACCACCAAGCCTGGCTGGGATAAATACTAAAATGGTAACTGGGCATAGGGTGAGGGTAAAGGGTATGACTAAGAGGCCATGCATATCAAGGGACTAAATGGAAGAGAAGTACAAAAATGGAAGGGAAGACTTTAGAATTAATGGATATGAAGACAGCACCTTATTCTTGAGACTAAGGAGATCTCATCTGGATCTCTGCCACAGATTAGATCCATCAATCTAGATCTAGATCTAAGATCCAAGATCAGATATCATCTAGATTAGATTGGGAGATACCATCATCTAAGATCTGCTGCTAATCCTGTGCTAACTCTTTAGTTGAGGTATATTCTGAATAGAACTAACCATAGCCTAGGGTTTAGCTCAATCTGGCATAGAAGTCTCATGGTTATGTGACTCTTGTGCATCCAAACTGTTTATTTGTAACAATTTCCCTCTTAAGGCCTGAATCCCTGAAGGCTATTAAGCACATGCTCTCAATTAATAAGTAAGTGAAGTGAGCATTGGAGTTTAGCTGGCCAGAAACCCATAAAAGCAAATACTACCCCAGAAACTTCCACACTAGTTCCTCTTATCATGTTTCTATTTGCCAACATTCACACCTGGTCTAATGAGCACCTTGAGGAGCATGTCAAAGATAAAGAGGAGCTTGGTGATGTGAAGTATGCCAAGCAGAAGTGGTGGGGGAAAGTAAGAAGAGAGGAGGAGGCTCAGAAGAAAGGGGAGGAGGTTCAGAAAGCAGTGGGGGCAG
>JBBPKN010001739.1:0-12711 GCA_038089275.1 Pulveroboletus cf. rosaemariae | reverse complement strand
AGACTTTAAAGTAGGTGACCAGTTATTCATCAAGGCTAAGTACTTCAGGACTACATGGCCATTCAAGAAACTTACTGAAAAGAACTTAGGTCCTTATTCCATTATTGCTCAGGCAGGCTCACTGTCTTTCACACTCTGTCTCCTGGAGAACATGAAGTCCATTTATCCAGTCTTTCATGTTTCTCAACTTGAATCCTCTATTCCCAACATGATCCCAGATTGTGTGCAACCACCCCCACCACCAGTTGAGATCAATGGTAAACTGGAGTTTGAGATCTTCAAAATCCTAGACTCAAAGATAGATTGTAGGTGAAGGAATTGCAAATTACTATATTTGGTTAAGTGGTTAGATTATAAGGATACTGATAAGGAGTCCTCATGGCTCCTTGCCACTGAATTAGGTCATGCTTCTGAGATCATTGAGAAGTTTCATCTCCATTACCCAGACAAATCCAGGCCATCTTATGATTAATCAACTGAGTAGTGGATCTAGTGATCTAGTTACAAGATTCTCTACCTACTTTAAGATCACCTTTTTGATCTTCTTGTCTACCACAGAAATTTCACCAACCTCTGCACAAAGTTCTGACAGCTCTGCTGTCACCTCATCTATCTCCCCATCCTCACTTCCTGAACTCCTGGCTTCTCCAGTCTTCTTTACCCATGTCTTTCCCAATGCATCAACCAGCTACCCTAGCAGCTGATTCTTGCATTTTGCCTCTTGCTGTATCTTCCTGCCTATCTCCCTTATCAACACCTCCATCAGGTGACAGCCCTCAGCCACCTGCCAAAGACCCTCCTCTGTCTCCTCTGAGTCTGCCCTGCTATTGGATACCCCTTCCTCTCCCACCTTCTGTCTCTGCTTCCTCTCCAGCTTCTCCTGGCCAGGGCAGTCACATCTCACCTTTGCCTCTATATAGGCAAGGCATGATGTTGACTTGCCTGGGCCCACCTGGCACTCCAGTCCCTAGTCATTGCACCTCTGGTACTCTGGTCCCTCTTCTGCTCTTCTCTTGCCATTGCCACTACTCAACCTCACCTGGGCTTGGTGAAGTTCCTCCACCTAAGCCAGTTTTGAGTGCTAGGCCCTGACCACATTTCCAGTACTCACCCATTTCTGGACCACCACTACTGCTTTTCAAGCCTCCTCTGCTTTCTTCTGAGTCTCCTCCTCTCTTCTCACTTTTTCCCACCACTTCCACTTGGCATACTTCACATTGCCAAGCTCCTCTTCATCTTCAACACACTTCTCCAGGCACTCATTAGACCAGATGTGAATGTTGGCAAATGAAGACATGATGAGAGAAACTAGTGTGGAAGTCTCTGGGGTGGTATTTGCTTTTATGGATTTCTAACCAGCTAAACCCTGATGCTTGCTCCACTCACTTATTCATTGAAAGCATGTGCTTCACAGCCTTTAGGGGTTCAGGCCTTAAGAGGGGAATACTGTCACATCCTATGCCAATGGATCAACTCTGCTATGTCTCTAGTGCAACTCTGGTTGCTTTCACACTTTAAGCTATGTATTTCCTGTTGAAACTGCAGAAAACTGCAGGATACTTGTAGTCACTGTTAAAACTTTCCATCCCACTAAAAGGAAACTGTTAAAACTATACTAAGACAAGTATACTTTTAACTAGTTCCTTTTTTTTAAAATGAAACCCTTGACACTGGAGGCAGATCAGAACTCCAGGGGCTCTGAAGAGCTCCAGGGGAATCTAGGAAGGGTTTCAATGGTCAAACAGGACTTGACTTCACCTTATGTGGTGTGCCCTTGCACTTCTCTGTTGTCCCAATTTACATAGATGTTGGGGTGGATAATATGGCTGTCTCTATGCTCAACAGGAGGGACAGGCAGGACAAGGAGAGTCAAGCCTAGTCATGGGGGTGAGGCTTTATGACTCCTTCGAGGATATTGCATAGCCTCAAAGGTACTCTGGAGTAACCCTGTCACATCCTGTGCCAATGGATCAACTCTGCTTTGTTCCAATACAACTCTGGGTGTTCTTATGCTTTAAGCTGCATGTTTCCTAGTTCCCCTTACCTCCATCATCTCCTACCTCATGATTGACTACAACTTTACCTATACTAACTCCGTACCATTCCAATACAACTCCATTGTTCCTTCGACCTCGCTTGCTGTTTCTGTTTCTTTGTGCCACATTTCTCCCTGTTGTCACTTAGTTTCAGTTTGACATTATTTGACATTGTCTCCTCTGACATCTCCATTCATATCCAGAATGCATTGGCACCTGCTTCACTTATGAGACAACTCCTTTCATACCTCCATTCCCTCCTTAGATAATCTGTCTCCCTAAGGTATATAAGCACTGGAGTTCAGTATCTTGGACTCCAGTTGGAATATCAACCATAATACGATGCTATGATTCCCCCAGACCCCTTTGGCCTTACAACTTGACATTGTACCCTACCCTGAAGTCCCTCAACTTATTCCATGGCTTGATGTCATGCCTTTTATTGGGAAAAGCCCTCTGGCCGATCCTGACCCTTCATGTTTCTGACCCCTCTGCAAATCGGGGCACTCGGTACTGGCATAAGGGCACATCACATAAGGTGAAGCCAAGCCCTGTCTGCTCCAGAGTTATCCAGAGTACCTCCAGATACATCAAAATGTTTATAACAGTATATTCCAACTCTCACTTGTGCTAGTACTACTATCATGTCTACCCATGTAACCAGAGCTCACTCCCGCATGGTCCTAGATCAGTTCAAGAGCTTCTTTGCTCACCATGCAACAGGCTCAGCCTCACAGGTTCCTGCTCCCTCCCACTTGTCCACTCCCAGCACTCAAGTTGATGAAGCCCCTGATGGTTTCAAGGTTCCTCAACCCCCCCACACCCCTGACAATCGTGGTGCCCAGACAGGAGTACCAGATGACCCCAGAGATGACCCCTCTGATGGGTCTTCCAATATTCTGAAGGATGACCATGAATCTTTTCCAGACTCGGAACCTATTCCTATTCATCCTGACACTATCACCAATCTTGCTAGCACCATCCATGGATTAGCCTGCTCTTCTTGTTATACCCCTGAAACATTGCAGCAAACCAAAGTACGGGAACCAGACCAGTTCGATGGAACTGATCCCTAGAAGCTCTGCATCTTCCTATTGCAGTGCAAATTAAATTTCCAGGATTGTCCCAAAGCCTTTGCCAATGACTGAGCTAAGATCACTTATGCTCAGTCCTACCTTAAAGGCATGGCATTGGAATGGTTTGAGCCTGACCTTCTTCTTACTGAAGACCCTAACTTCTGCCCCTTGTGGATGGACATGTACAAGGAGTTTGTTCAGGAACTCCAGACCAACTTTGGACCCCATGATCCAGTTGGAGATGCAGAGCACCAGCTAGACCAGTTGACTATGAAGGATGGTCAACAAATCAACAAATATGTAGTTGAGTTTAACAGAATTGCATTCCAAGTCCAGGGCTATGAAGAAGGTGCCCTCTGCCACTATTTCTATAATGGTCTGCCAGACCACATCAAAGATGACCTTTCCCATGTTAACAAGCCACTGACACTCATTGAGCTGTGCCAGCTGGCACAGACCATTGACGCTTGCTACTGGGAGCACAAATCCGAACTTAGCCAACAAGGAAAGTCATCTTACCTGTCCAAGTTCTCCAATAAACCCATCATATCCTCCACTTCAACCTCTGGCCCTAATGAATCAAGGAACAAGTCAGCTAATTACTCCGGCTCCTCCAAGTTGCCCATTCCCCAGAAACAGGACTTATTATCCAAGCTTGGTAAGGATGGTAAGCTCACTACCGAAGAATGCAAGCATCGACTGGAAAATCACCTTTGTTTGTTCTGTGGAATTGCAGGGCACATAGCAAAGGACTGCCCCAAGTCTTCCTCCAAGGCAGCCAAAGCTTGTGTGGCCAAAACCTCCACTTCAGAAACCAAACCAGAGATCTCCATCTCCGAGGCAAAAAAATAGTCCACAGCCTTCAAAACTCCGCATGGGCTGGAGGTTGCATTAATCCTTCCTGTGCTGTACTGGAGGTTAAACTTAATGCGTCTGTTCTGTTAGATAATGCTTCACTTATGCCTCTTATCACCCTTGTTTCACATGAAATTCCTCCGTTTTCTGCCCTGATTGACTCCAGTTCTTTAGACTGCTTTGTAGACACCAAGTTAATCAGTACTTACAATCTTCTGACTTATTCCATTCCTCTGTTGCAGCTCTGACTGTTTGATGGCTCTTCCAATTCTATGATTATGAATGCCATTGATCTTTCTGTTTGTTTCAACACCAGTGAAATCACTCTGATGACATTCTATGTCACTCTGTTGGATGGATCTAGTTCTCTTGTTCTAGGACACAACTGGCTTGCCTGCTACAATTAATCAATTGACTGGGTATCAAGTCATATCTCGTTCTGCTCATCCGAACCAAACATGCCAATACCCCCAAGCTCACCTCTGTAGCCTCCAGTTTCTCCAACCCAAGCTGACTCCGAACCCAATTCACCATGTTCCCATGACCCCAAACCTCTGTTGATTGAGCTACTTAACTCCTCAGCCTTCACATGTACCTGTCGCCTTGATGGCTCAGTCCCATTCTATCTGCAGCTCTAACCTCTGGAAAGTCATCTCCATTCTGCTTTCATTGCTTCTCCTCCAGCCGACCTTCCCGACATTCCCCTGGAATACCATGACTTTGCCAATGTGTTTAGCAAAAGCAAAGCATCTACTCTTGCCTCTCACCGCAAATTTGACCTGAAGATCAAGCTGGAAGAAGGTACCTTACCGCCTGTCAGCACCATCTATTCTCTCTCACCCTCTGAGCTTGAAGCACTCAGGACTTTCCTGGATGAACATCTTGCTACTGATTTCATCCGACCCTCTGTATCCACTCACGCTGCTCCTGTCCTCTTTGTCCGGAAGAAGGATGGATTCCTCTGGTTGTGTGTAGATTTCCGAGGCCTCAACAAGATCACAAAGAAAGACTGCTACCCCCTTCCACACATCTCTGATCTCCTTGACACTCCAAGCCATGCAACTGTCTATACCAAACTCAACCTTAGGCATGCTTATCATTTAGTTTGTATTGCTGAGGGTGATGAATGGAAAACCTCTTTCCATACACACTATGGCTCCTATGAGTGGCTTGTCATGCCATTTGGGCTTACCAATGCTCCTGCGGCTTTCCAGCATTTCATTAATTCTGTCTTTGCCAATCTTCTTGATGTTTCGGTAATCGTTTATTTGGATAATATTCTAATTTTCTCCACTGATTGGACATCGCATACTGAGCATGTCCATGAAGTCCTCTGCCACCTTCGGAAGCACAGCCTCTTTGCTAAACCTGAGAAATGCAAATTCCATACTGATTCCACTGAGTATCTTGGGTATCTACTCTCTCCTTTTGGGCTCACAATGTCCCCTGATAAGGTTCAATCCATCCTGGATTGGCCTGAGCCTCGCAAGATTAGGGATATGGATATCCAGTCCTTCCTTGGTTTCGCTAACTTCTACCACTGCTTCATCTGGGGCTACTCTGACATCATTATTCCCCTGAATTGCCTCATCCACAAGTCTATTCATTGGGATTTTGATGCTTCTTGTCACGCTGCTTTCCAGCACCTCAAAGTGGCTTTTACTTCTGCTCCTATATTGACCCATTGGGTCCCTGATGCTCCTCTCATCATTGAAACTGATGCCTCTAACTATGCCATCACTAGCGTCCTCTCCCTCCGGTCCCTGGATGATGAGGTCTGCCCTGTCACTTTCTTTTCCCATATGCTCACTATGCCAGAACTCAACTATGACACCCACAATAAGGAGCTCCTCGCTATTTTTACTGCATTCAAGTCCTGGCATCATTATCTTGAAGGTTCCAGTTCTCCAGTGGATGTTGTCACTGATCATAAGAACCTGGAATATTTCGCTACATCTAAACTTCTGACCCACTGGCAAGCCTGGTGGTCGGAGTTTCTCTCCCAGTTTAATCTGATCATCCGTTTTCACCCTGGCTGTTTAGGCACTAAACCTGATGCTCTTACTAGACGATGGGATGTCTATCCCAGTGCAGGGAATGGCAACTATGCCCTCATCAATCCACATAACTTCCAGCCCATGTTCATGCAAGAACAACTCGGTGTGTCCCTCCAGGCTTCTGTCCTAGCATCTCTGGTCTTTCAGTCTGCATCCCTCTTTGACATTGAAATTCTCCATTGTAACATCATCTTGGCACTCCCTTCTGACCCAACCGCCTCTATCCACTGCTCCAGTACCCTCCCATCCAACTCTCATTGGTCTAGAGACCCAGGAGGATTCTTGTATGTGGACAACTGCATCTATGTCCCCAATACTTCTGACCTCTGCCTCTGGGTCCTCTGCTACAAGCATGACCACCCCTTATCTGGACACTTCGGTCAGAATCAGACACTGGAGCTCATTCACTGAGAATATACCTGGCCTGGCATTTGAGCATTTGTCAAGGAATATATTTCTTCATGTACAGCTTGCACCCATGCTAAGGTACTCCATCACAAACCCTATGGTTTCCTCAAGCAGCTCCCCATTCCAGAAAAGCCATGGAATTCCATCTCTATGGATTTCATCAAATAGCTCCTGGCTTCCTCCAGTCACTCCGCCATCCTCATTGTGGTAGATTGTCTATCGAAGCAGTGTGTCTTCATTTCTACAGACAACAAGGTGACCTCCCCTGAGCTTGCAAAACTCTTCTTACTCCATGTGTTCTCCAAACATGGAGTTCCCTTCCACATCACCTCCAATTGAGGTTTCAAGTTTGTTTCCCATTTCTTCTGTTTTCTGGGTCAAGCCCTCAATATCTGTCTCCACTTCACCTCTGGGTATCATCTGGAGGGTAATGGTCAAACCGAGCGAATGAATCAAATCCTGGAGCAGTATCTACATGTTTATTGCAACTATTAGCAGGACAACTGGTCCGACCTCCTGCCCCTTGTGGAGTTCACTTATAACAATGCCCCTAATGCTATCACAGGTGTTTCCCCTTTCTTTGCCAATAAGGGCTACCATCCAAACATCTCTGTGCACCCAGAACGTGATCTCACCTCCACCTGAGCTCGAGAATACACCATAGACCTTAACTCTCTCCACACCTTTCTTCACGAAGAAGTAGCTGCTGCCCAAGTCAGATACCAAGAATCTACAGATGTCCGACAATCTCCATCACCGGACTTTAAAGTAGGTAACCAGGTATTCGTTAAGGCCAAGTACTTTCAGACTATGCAGCCTTTCAAGAAACTTGCTGAAAAGAACTTAGGTCCTTATCCCATCATTGCTCAGGTGGGCTTGCTGTTCTTCACACTCCGTCTTCCAGAGAATATGAAGTCTGTTCATCTGGTCTTTCATGTTTCTCAACTTGAACCCTTGGTCCCCAATGTGATTCCAGGTCGTGTGCAACTACCCCCACCCCCAGTCGAGATCAATGGTGAACCAGAGTTTAAGATTTCCAAAATCCTAGACTTGAAGATAGATTATAGGTGAAGGAACTGCAAATTACTATATTTGGTTAAGTGGTTAGGATACAAGGATACTGATGAGGAGTCCTTGTGGCTTCTGGCGACTGAATTAGGGCACGCTTCGGAGATCATTGAGGAGTTTCATCTTTGTTACCCAGACAAATCTGGGCCATCTTATGATTAACCAAATGTAGTGAATCTAGTGGACCCTTTACCTATTCTACAACTGTTTTTTCCATCTCCTTGTCTAACACCGAAATTTTGCCAACCTCCACACAAAGTTCCAACAGCTCCACTGCCACCTCTTCCTTGCTTTCTGAACTCTGTTGTTCCTTCACCCATGTGGTCCCCACTACATTAACAAGCCTCTCCAGCAGCTGGTTCTTGCATTTGGCCTCTTGTAGTATGTTCTGGCCCACCTTCCTTATTGATGCCCCCATCAGACGACCACCCTCAACCACTTGTGGAAGACCCTCCTCTGTCTCCTTGGAGTCTGCCCTGCTATTGGGTACCTCTTCTTCTTCCCCCTTTTGCCTTCACTTTCTCTCCAGCTTCTTCTGGCTGGGGCATACACACCTTACCTTTGCCTCTATACAGGCAAGGCATGATGTTGACTTGTCCGGGCCCACCTGGCACTCCAGCTCCCAGTTGTCACACCTCAGATACCCTGGTCCCTCCTCTGCTCTCCTCTTGCCATTACTGCTGCTGAATCCCACCTTCTGGGCTTGGCAAAGTTCCACCACCTAAGCCATATTAGAGTGCTAGGTCCTGACCCCACTTCCACTACTCACCCATTTCCAAACCACTGCCACTGCTTTCCAAGCCTCCTCCACTTTCTTCCGAGCCTCCTCCTCTCTCCTTACTTTTCCTCACCACTTCTGCTTAGTGTACTTCACATCACCAAGCTCTTCTTCATCTTTGATGCGCTCCTCCAGGCACTCATCCGACCAGGTGTGAATGTTGGTGAATGAAGACATGATGAGGGATACCAGCATAAAGGTCTCTGGGGTGGTATTTGCTTTTATGGTTTTCTGGCCAGTTAAACCCTGGTGCCTGCTCACTTATTCATTAAGAGCACATGCTTTACAGCCTTCAGGGGTTCAGGCCTTAAGAGGGGAATACTGTCACATTCCGTGCCAACAGGTCAACTCAACTTTGTTCCGATACAACTCTGGATGTTCTTATGCTTTAAGCTGTGTGTTTCCTAGTTCCCCCTATCTCTGTCATCTCCTACCTCATGATTGACTACAACTTTACCTATACTAACTCCGTACCATTCTGATACAACTCCATTGTTCCTTCAACCTCGCTTGCTGTTCCTGTTTCTTTGTGCCATGTTTCTCCCTGTCATCACTTAGTTTCAGTTTGACATTATTCGACGTTGTCTCCTCTGACATCTCCATTTGTATCCAGGATGCATTGGCACCTGCTTCACTTATGAGACAACTTCTTTCATACCTCTGTTCTCTTCTTAGATAATCTGTCTCCCTAAGGTATATAAGCACTGGAGTTTGGTATCTTGGACTCCAGTTGGAATATCAACCATAATACGATGCTACAATTCCCCCAGACCCCTTCAGCCTCACAACTTGATGTCATACCCTACCCTGAAGTCCCTCAACTTATTCCATGGCTTAACATTATACCTCTTATTGGGAAAAGCCCTCTGGCCGATCCTGACCCTCCATGTTTCCGACCCCTCTGCAAATCAGGGCACTTGGTACTGGCATAAGGGTGCATCACATAAGGTGAAGCCAAGCCCCATCTGCTCCGGAGTTATCCGGAGTACCCCTGGATATGTTGAAATGTTTATAACAAACCCAGAGGGTCAGAGTAAGCCCAAGGGCTCAAGCAGAGTGAGAATGATGACAAGAGGGTTTTCTGGTGTTTTTGTTGATATTTGTACTGAGGTACAAGATACAGAACTACAGTACTTATACCTCAGAGAGGCAGAACTATCTAGAAGTGTGATGAGATGAGACAGGTGCAAACTCAGAAGTGAAGCAGATGTCTAGATATCTAGGAAATGAATGGAGATGTCAGGGAGACAATGTCCAATCATGTCAGACTGAAACTGAAGGGTGACAGAATGAAACAGGGAAGAGCAAGAAACAGAAATGGAACAGGAATAGTAACAATGATGGTAATGGTAACTGACTGGGAATGGTAATGGAGTTATATCAGGATGGTCCAGAGATAATAAAGGGGAACTAGGGTAGTACTTAACTGGAGCAGAGATAGACTGGAAGTGGAATGGGGCAGAGTGGAAGCATACATGCATAGCTGGGGAAGACTGGAATGGTGACAGAGGACTGGAGTTGCCTGGTGGGAAGTTAGAGGGCTGGAGTGGCTTACTAGGTGTGAAGACCAATTGTAAGCTGGGTCGAAATGGAGTTGGAATTTGGGTCAGAGATCCAGGATATGACAGTCACTAAGTATCCTAAGGTAACTAATAATGCAATATAGTTATTAGCTTATGTAAGCTATAGAGTATGGATAATCAACCAATTCCAACATTTCCTAGTTCCCTTTACCTCTGTCTTTTCCTATCTAATGATTGGTTTCAACTTTACCTATGCTAACTCCATACTATTCTGATACAACTCCATAGTTCCTCTAACCTCACTTCCTGTTCCTATTCCTTTGTGCCACACTTCTTCCTGTTATCATTTAGTTTCAGTTTGATATTATTCAATGTTGTCTCCTCTGACATCTCCATTTATATCCAGGATGCATTGGCATCTGCTTCACTTATGAGACAACTCATTTCATATCTCTGTTCCCTCCTTAGATAATCTGCCTCCCTGAGGTATAAGTACTGTAGCTCTGTATCTTGTACTTTAGTTTGAATATCAACCATAATAATGTTACAATTCCCTCAGACCCCTCCTGCCTTATAACTTGATGTCATGCCCTACCCTAAGTCTTACAACTCACTCCACAACTTGATGTCATATCTCTTGTTGGGAAAAGCTCTATGGCCTATTCCAAACCCCCAGATTTCTGACCCCTCCATAAATCAGGGCACCTAGTACTAGCATAAGGGTACACCACATAAGGTAAAGCCAAGCTCTGTCCACTCTGGAGTTATCTGGAGTACTTCCAAAGTATGTCACAACTTTATAACAGCCATTATGATGGGCCAATTGAGTAGTGAATCTAGCAATCTAGTTACACAATCCCCTATCTACTCAAAGATCATCTTTTAACCTTCTTCTTGGCTCTATTATCTGCTACAGAGATTTCACCAACTTCCATGCAAAGTTTCAACAGCTCCACTGCCATCTTGTCAACCTCTCTGTTCTTGCTCTCCAAACTTCCAGCTTCTCTGGTTTCCTCCACCCATGTCTTTCCCAACACATCAACCAGCTGCCCTAGCAGCTGGTTCTTGCACTTTGCCTTTTACCATACCTTTCTGTCCACCTTCCTTATTAATGCCTTTATCAGGCAACAGCCCTCAGCCATCTGCCAAAGACCCTTTTCTGTCTTCTCTGAGTTTGCCCTGCTACTAGATACTTCCTTCTCTTCTGCCTTCCATCTCCACTTTCTCTTCAGCTTCTCCTGGCTGGGGCAGTCACACCTCACCTTTGCCTTTATACAGGCAAGGCATGATGTTGACTTGCCTGGGCCCATCTCACACTCCAGCCCCCAGTTGTTGTATCTCTGATACCCTGGTCTCTCTTCTGCTTTCCTTTTGCCATTGCTACTACTTGACCCCATCTGGGCTTGGCAAATTTCCTCCATCTAAACCAGGTTTGAGTGCTAGGCCCTGACCAAATTCCCAGTACTCACCCATTTCTGGACCACCTCCACTGACTTCTGTGCCTTCTCTGCTTTTTTTTGAGTCTCTTTCTCTCTCCTCACTTTCCCTTGCCACTTCCACTTGATATACTTCACATTACCAAGCTTCTTTTCATTGTCAATGCACTCCTCAAGGTACTTATCAGACCAGGTATGAATGTCAGTGAATGGAGACATGATGAGAGAAGCTTATACAGAAGTCTCTGGGATGGTATTTGCTTTTATGGGTTTCTGGCCAGCTAAACTCTGATGCCCACTCCACTCACTTATTAATTGAGAGCATGTGCTTAATGGCATTCAGGGGTTCAGGCCTTAAGAGGGAAATACTGTCATATTCCATGCCAATGGATTAACTCTGCTATGTCTCTGGTGCAACTCCAGTTGCTTTTACACTTTAAGCTGCAGATTTTCTGGTTCCCTTTACCTCTGTCCTTTTCCTATCTAATGTTGGTTACAACTTTACCTACACTAACTCTGTACCATTTCAATACAGCTCCATAGTTCCTCCAATCTTACTTTCTGTTCCTGTTCCTTTCTACCTTACCTCTCCCTGTCATCATTTAGTTTTTGTTATACTAGGCCCGGATAGGGACAGGTGTAGACCTTGCTGTGGGTAAAGAGAATGAAGTGAACCAAAGGTAAGCTTCAAGACAAGTGAAAGGCAACAAACAAAGTGTTGTGCCTTAGTAGTACCAGCTACACTCCCAGGGGTGTGCCAAGATCAGACACTGATGATCCTCTGGTTAAGTGCCAGGATAAAAACAGTGGATTCCAAGTATGTAGATACAATGAGTAGTGGAGATGCAAGGACTGTGAGGTGATTGCAAGGTAGAAGTAGCATAAGGAAAAGGGCCCTAGGAAGTATGCTACTTTATAGTACAACTAATAGAGTTAAAGTGGAGATGAAATGAGTAATCATGCTGACAAATGATGAGTAAAGTGTCCATATGAAAATGGATGAAAAGAGATAGAACAATTATAAGTCAGCTGATTAAAAGATAGAAGGCCCAGGCAAAGGGCTTAACAAAAGAGCAGTCTAGACAAGGCTAGAGCATGAGAAGAGCAGAATCTATAGTGAAAAGTAAACAAGAGAGCACCCAAGGTGTGAGAAGAGCAGAAGCTAGGAGGAAAAGAAAGAAAGAAGAAAAAGAAAAGAGGAAATGTAACATTATCCCCCTGCTAGGGATGGAAGACTTGTGACACCTCAAAAGGCATCATAAGAGGGTCTGGGGGAGCTGGTAATGTTGGCCCAGCCAACCTCATCAATGATGTCATCACAGAAGTCATTGTTGATGTGATATGAAGGAGGAGGGGGTGACAAAGCTGTGGAAGGGCAGTGATAGGAACCCTGTGAGCAGTGAGATCCATGAGACCAGTGAGAGGACTGGGAAGAGCCATGAGAGGAGATGTGGAAGGAGCTGTGGGAGAAAGA
>JBBPKN010001738.1:0-12743 GCA_038089275.1 Pulveroboletus cf. rosaemariae | reverse complement strand
AGCTCTAATGGAATATTATTTCACATTTTTTTCACTTTCTTTCACAACTTCCAGACTTCTTTTGATATTCTTTTATACTTGGCCAGCTTCTTTTTGAGATAAACCCATTGATGTTCAATAGTTCTGATATCTGAAGACTATATAGGCCAGTCCAGAAAAGAGATGTTATTATCTTCTATTCATTTCTGGGCCTTTTTTAAAGCATGTTTTGAATTATTGTTCTGTTAAAGAATTACCTTTTCTTTAGAAATTCCACTTTCCTCCAGGCTAGGCAGCATATTGTCCTCCAAAATGAATATATACTAATTAGCACTTATTCATTCTTTAACCTTTGCAAGATGCCCTACTTTATTCCATTTCATATATTTTCATACCATAATATTTCTACCTTCATGCTTAACTATTTCTTGTATCTTTCTCTAAATCAACCCTTTTCCCTTCTTTTTCCAGATTTACTGCCTTTTATCTGACTTAAACCTGTTTATTTTAGTCTTATCTGACCAAACTATCTTTTTTCAATTCTTCACAGTCCACTCTCTGAACTTTAGAGCAAAGGCCAATTTTTTCTGCCTATATCTTGCACTAAGCAAGGGCTTTTTCTTTTTTTTACCATAGTCTTGAATAAATGTTTCTTGAGAACATTCCTGACAGTTTGAGAGGTGACTGGATAGAAAATGATGGTGTTGATATTGTTAATAGCCTGAATAGCATTGATAGCCCTGCCAGTTCTGATTTATAAGCAAATAGAATATTGGTCTATAGAGAAAAGCTTGAAGAGACAACCAGAAGAAGGCATTTGGCAATTGAAAAGAATATTATGTAAAGTTCTGATGATAGTAGACTTACCAAGACCAGTTTGCTGGGCAATAAAGTGAGTAAAATAGCCATAAGAAGCCAAAAAAAGGATATTTCTCTTTTAAGCAGAAAAGATGGAATACATAGTAAATGTTAAAAACTAAACTCTTGTTACTACATAAACAGAACCCTTATTGAAGGGGCATAGATTGGGTTCAAGCACATTAATAGAGCTTGATCCTGATAGGGAGTATAAACTCCAGAATCTTCTGAAAGATCTGGAGGTTTTCAAAGAAGAGTTGAGAAGAGCTTTGTTGGTTGAATAGAATTCAGCTTTATTTTATGTGGTGTACCCTTGCACAGCTTGGTGTCCTGATTTGTAAGAGGGTTAGAGATAGAGGAGAGAGCAGTCTTAATCCTCAATATGGGGGACAGGCAAGATAAGAAGCATTAAGTCTAGTTATAATAAGAGTGGATCCTTAAAAATTTCTTAGGGAGGTCATTCAGGCTCAATATCATATCCTGTACCTCTGATTCAATTCTGACCCCATCCTGACCCAGCTTACAACTGGTTCTTGTATTCAGTAAGCTACTCTAGCCCTCTAACTCCCCTCTAGGCAACTCTGGTCCTCCATCACCATTCCAGTCCACCCAAACTACACATATATGCTCCTCCAGCCCTCTGCTCCTACTCCACCCTATTCCATTTTCAGTTCTATTTCAGTTCCAGTTAAGTACTATCTTAGTTCAATTTCATCATCTCCAGACCATTCTGATATAACCCCATCACCATTTCCACTCTTAGTTACTGTTACCATTATTATCACTATTTCTATTCCATTCCTGTTCCTTGCTTCCCCTTATTTTATCCTGTCACCCTTCAGTTTCAGTCTAACATGATTGGACATTGTCTTCCCTAATATCTTTATTTATTCCTTAGATATTTAGACATCTGCTTCACTTCTGAGTTTGCACCTGTCTCATTTTACTACACTTCTAGATAGTTTTGCCTCTCTAAGGTATAAGTACTGTAGTTTTGTATCTTGTATCTTAGTATGAAAATCAACAGAAACACTTCCTTGTCTTCATTCTTACTCTGCTCAAGCCCTTGGGCTCACTCTGGCCCTCCAGGTTACTCTGGAGAACCTCTGGGACCAAGCAATATCCTTGAAGGAGTTGTAAGATCCCACCCCATGACTAGGCTTGACTCTCCTTGTCCTGCCTGTTCCTCTTGTTGAGTACTGAGACAGTTCTCTTCCCCACCTCTGACATTTATATAAATTGGAACATTGGAAAGTGCAAGAGCACACCACATAAGATGAAGTCAAGTCCTGTTCAATCAATGAAACCCTTCCTAGATCCCTCTGAAGCCCTCTGGAGTTATGATCTTCTCTTAGTGTCTAGGGTTTCATTTAGAAAGAAACTGGTTTTAACAGTATATTCATACTCTCACTTGCACTTCTCCAAGCCTTTACTTCAGGATCAGCCTTGACTGTCTTTCAACACTCAACTCCAAACCACCTGCATGCTTGGTGCACTCACAGGTAATCCCTCTGAGATCTTCAGAACTTTGACCCATCCCTTATGCCATCTGTCAGGCTATGACCTCCAATGACACCATTATGACCTCATGCTCTTCTTGGCATTTGATCCCTAAGTT
Organism: Pulveroboletus cf. rosaemariae; assembly: GCA_038089275.1. Classification (NCBI taxonomy): domain Eukaryota; kingdom Fungi; phylum Basidiomycota; class Agaricomycetes; order Boletales; family Boletaceae; genus Pulveroboletus; species Pulveroboletus cf. rosaemariae. Next base: position 10,288 of record JBBPKN010001738.1, on the reverse strand, counting down.
GATCTATTTTTCACATGGTGCAAGCCCCTTACAGCCCCTGACCTTCTGAGTTGCTCTGAGTCACTCCAATGTTTTATAATGTCAGTTATTGGCCCCAGTTGCTCAAAATACATGTGCCTAGATTCAACTTCTGACTCCTGACCCTGGCATTCCCCTATTCCTGACTCTGGGCTCTCCAGAGCAGCTGTGACTCCCTACTATCATACAGCATTGCCAGTTCTCATGAATCCTCAAATGCAGTTTAGATTATAGTTCTCTACCCATGAGCACCACTTTCTTCATTTTTTCTGTTCTTTTCTGGCAGCTGACTCCAGTCCTCTGACACATTGTTGTCACCTGGTAATCCTTGACAGAAAACTACCCCATGTCACTCTGAACTATTCCAACCAACTTCTCATGCCTAGATCTTACCATTACAGCCTAAGCATCCCCTAGCCATTTCCCAGCCCCTTTCTTGACAAGTTACTCCAGGATTATCAATAGGCAGTCATTAACCTCTTGCATCTGTTCTCTACTCCTAGGCAACCCATTTCTGGCCATTGATTCTAGCCTTTTGAGACCTGGCCTCCCAAGTATAATAAGTCTATTAAATCTGTACCCCTTGTCTTTCCAACCTCTGACACCACACTTCTGTGCACTCCCAATTATTATGATCTTCCATTAGGTACCTCATTCTATTTAGGATTTGGAAGCCCCAACACTCCAACCCCCTTCCACCTATTCCTGCTTTTTTCTGATGTTTTCCCTTTTCCTTCAATTCACCTCATCTGCTCAAGCTATTGGATCTCCACACACCCTACAAAGACTGTTGGATTCACTCTGTCAATGCATAGCATCACCCTCTGCTGGATGATTTGTATTCACTGATTCTAGAACACCACTAACTCACCCACTGTGGTCTGTTGACCCCAGGTATTGAGTAGTATCTCATCTGTTCACTGGATAACACATGCCAGCACCTTGTGCACCTTTCATAGCTCCATACCACTCTGGTCTCAGCTAACTCTGATTCTGAACCACAGTTTTTTTGTCATTATCTGGTAGTTATGACTCCATTGCCTAAGTGTGCAGTTGTCTTTGCATCACTCTGCTCTTTGTAACAGGCCAGTTTTGTCTGTTGATACACCTACCAGGCAGACCCCTCCATCCACCTCCAACCTTCTCTGAACTTGTAGCATTTGATCCTTTATTCTTCTTAGCCCATGGCACCCCTGCCATCTGTTTCCTCATTCTTGTAGCTAAGGTATACCCATTTTGCTAATCAACCAGGCTTTAGAAGCACCACCCCTCTTCCTCTGCACTCCAATGCACTACCAACATTTTGTCTCACATGCCAAAAGTCTCTTGCCCTCTCCAGGTATCTCTGTCTCTTTCCATCTTCCTGAAAAGCTCACTCTTCTGTAATGACTGTGCTGTAATTACTCTTTCTTTTCCTACTTGCAGTTGATTGAGCTTTGCTTTTGTTCCTTATGGGTCCCTGCTTGGATTTCCTCTGTATGGTGCTACATTGTTTTATTGATATGCCACCTTCCTATAGCCCCCTTGCCATTGGCACTCTCTGTCCCCTTTTGGGAAACCTGTTTTGCAGAATTATCTCTGCACCTCTCCATTCTCTCTGACTCTTGCCTGGGAAATTCTTGCTCTTTGGGCATTGTTCCTGATGACTCCATTCCCACTCATGGGTATTTCCTTACTTTTTCTATATGTCATCTTGGAACCTGTCTTTCTGTTTCCCTAAGTCTTCTTTTTCCTGGAAAATATTCTACTCTTCTGCATCTTCTGGGAATCCTGCTTCTTTTCCCTGGGTATTTCTTCCCTGGAGATAATTCTACTCTTCAGCATCTCCTGGGAATGTTGCTCAATTCTTCAGAATCTCCTCCAAACCCTTCTGCTGTTTTGCCCTGGGAATCCCTTGGTCTTCCAGCCTTGTTCCAACAACTCTGTTACTCTTTGCCTTTAGTTCCCATTTCTTCTCTGATCTGTCATCCAGAAACCTGTCCTTTCATTTTCCCTGTGTCTTTCTTCTCCTTTGGGGATATTTCTGCTCTTCCTGCATTCCCTGGGAACTCTCTGTTTCTGTGTCCATCCTTTTAGTTGGCCTTTCTTTCCAGCCTCCCTTCTGTCTTTCCAGGTACTTTCAGATACCTTCCACTTCATGCCTTGTGCTGCCTCTGGCCCCTTTGTTTTCTGTCTAGTCAACAATGGGATGTTAACCTTGAGGAGGAAATAGTATCTAGTGACCACACTAGTAACCACTGATCACACCTAGCAATCTGCAACCTACCAGTTATTTAGCACTCTTGCTCTTTCCTCAGTTCTATCACTTATTCCTCCAACCTCCCTCCATTTTATCTCCAGTCTCTTCCACCACAGTGCCTAGCCCACCTGGTCAACTGTCTCCCTCTTCATGCAATGACCAGATATGCTCTGTGCTAATTGCCCCCTTTGACTACCCTTACCACTCACATAGTGACTGACCCTTACCTATGTCAACTGCACCCATCTCTGATCATTTCTGATTGCCTCTGTCCCTCTCCACCATTAGCAGTAACTGGATTCTCACCTTAGTTAACTGTTCCTATCTCTGGCCTCCCTCCATCTACCTCCATTGCAGCAACTAGCAGGCCTGTATCAACTGTTCTCCACTCATGCAATGACCAGACTCACTCTGTGCTGATTATTTCTCTGACTACTTCTCCAGCTACCCTTTAGCTGCTCATGCAGTAAATAGTATCCCATCTCATCGACTGCACCCACCTCTGATTATCTCTGCTCCACTCCAACTTTTCCATTCTTGACTCAATTGCCAGGCAATTTTGATTCTGACCTATTTTTGTTTTCACTCTACTTCTACTCCATAATGCTGTTTTAATTGAAGTTCTGACTTCACCTATGACTCTGCACTGTCATTGCACAAGTTACATATTTCTTGTTTTATCTTGTTTTCAGTTTCAGCTTTATTCTAACAACTCCAGTACAACTCCGCTTTTTTCCGAATTTGTCCTTACTCATTATCCTTTGGACCTTGTTGATAGTCTTTAGCCTTTGCAGAGGTATTCCCCTCCCCATTTCTATGCATTTTGTCACCATGAGCTATTCTGGCCCTTATTTATCTTTTAAAGGCCATATCTCCATTTCTCACTGGTGCCATTATTTTTCAGGGCATCCAGTTCATTTGATTCCATTGCAGTCTCACCATACACCCCTATCTCTGACACTCTGGATCATTCCGGAATCACCAGTGCTGCACCTCAATGATTCAACACTAATCTGTTTTTTGAGAATCAATGTTAACTGGGCATTCTTTTCTGATGTCTTAGGGCTTGTTCTCATGCCACTCAGGTTCTTAGTGACTCACCTCTGACTCTCTGGAGCTCTCCAGAGCATTCTGGAGTTCCAGTGTCAGGTTTTGATTAGCTTGACTCTGATCTGAGCTTGAATGTCACCATACTCTGGGGCCTTTACCCATACTCTGTTCTGAGCTATTTGATGGCTCAACTCCAACCCTGTTTCCCACCTCCAAGCCTTTCCAGGCCTTGATTCTCAATGTTACCTACTCCTCCACTCCTCCTTCTCTGAACTCTGAACTTTTATGAAATCACTTCATTGCCTCCATTACAATGTTTTCTGAACCATCTCTGACATCTGTTCTCTGTCCAGGAAGATACTAACTAGAGTTATTGTTCTATAACACTACCCTAGTATCATTACATTTTTGTCATCTTCTTTTCCTGCTCTCTTCTGGACCTCTGTTCTGAGTTTCACCACCTCTCCTGCCATTTCTTCCTCTTCACCATCCTCTGGCCCACTCTTCATATCCTCTTCACTCACCCTCCATGCAGAATTGAGGATGTCAACCAGCCATACTAGCAGCCAGTTCTCCCTTTTCATCTTTCATATCATCTGGCTTCCTACCTTTCATATGATTGCCACCTGCTCAGTGCCACCTTCTGCTCCTTCTGAGTAAGTTCTCTTTTTGGGCCACTTCTCCTCTGCATCTCTCTGTCACTGTTTCTGTACCAGCTTCTTTTCTCCTGGGTATTACAGTTTGCAATGTCAGTGTTTTCAACGATGAGCTCTTAACTCTAATCAAGGGCTTAAACAGTGTCAATGTCAGTGTGATGAGAATAAAGCTAGTGAGATAGGAGCCCTAGTGAGGCCACTTGCAGTAAAATACAAATGCTCAAGACTGGGGCTTGAGACATGCTAAGGCTACAGTATTTATATGGTACAGAATGATGCATGGACCAAGACCCTGATGGGAGAATTCCCACAGACCCTGAGGCACCATCAAATGGAAAAGAAGCACTCATGAAAATAGCCAATTGGCTGAAAGAAATGAGGCTTCTGAAATGAAAGCAATATGGAAATAAAAACCAGGCTGAAGACATGAGGCTAACCCTATGCCCTGGGTCTAGACCTGTCATGTGACCCATCACATGCCTAGATAAGATAAAAGATTAGATAACCATGTGGAAAGATAAGATAAGGTCATGTGATCAAAAATTGAAAAAGCAAACTATAACACTACCCCCTTTTTAGATCTTAGATTCCAGATGAGACATAGCTAATGATACAGCATCTGTTTGGTTTTCATATGGTTTAAAGAGCAAATGAAAGGAATTGAGGTCCATGGTGAAAAGACGATGAGGTGCTGAAGGATAAAGCTTGTGGAATTCTTCAATCAGATTTGGAGAATTGGCTAAATCATCTTTTGTTTGCCAAGTGTGATCATTTTCTCCATAACCTGACCAATAAACCAGATATTCCAGTTTCTTTCCTTTAATACGAGAATCAACAATGTGGTTGACCTCATATTCTTCATGGCCATTTTCCATAATAAGAATAGGGTCCAGGGTAAGAATATCTTGTCCTCATAAAGATGGCAAATACAGTTTGATGTGCAATATATTGACTATAGGGTGAATGTGCATTGTAGAAGGCAGTTTGAGATGAACTGCATGAGGAATAACTTCTAACACCATAAATGACCCAATTCACTTCTTGGATAATTTCTTAGACAGATATGGAAGTGTAAGATTCTTGGTGGATAGCAGAACTTGTTGACCTTTTGTGTATTGGAGAAGATCTGTCTTATTCTGTTTTTCCATTTTAGAATGTGTTTGCTCCAATGTTTCCTTTACGTTTTTGAAGAACTTGGATATATCTCATAGGAAATGAGACAACAGATTAACTGCAGATGGTGCTTTGAAACCAAGATGAGGATAATATGTTTTGGTGATCTCAAAAGGAGATGTTTGTGTCAAAGTTGAATATGAATTATTATGGTAATACTCTGCAATTTTTATCCAATTGGCCCATAATTCCTGTTGTTTTGCAATAAAGTTATGAAGATATTGCTCCAGTTCCCTATTGATTTGCTCTGTTTGACCATCAGTTCTGGGATGATAAGCTGTAGAAATCTTCTGTTTGATCTGAAGTATTTCATTAAGCTATTTTATGAATTCTGAGACAAATTGAGGGCTGCAATCTGAAACAATAGAGGAAGGAAGTCCATGTCTAGACCAGACATGATCTCTAAATAATTCGGCAACATAAAGGGAAGAAAGAGAAGAATGGCATGGAATGAAAACAACTTCTTTTGAAAACCAATCAACTACCACCATGATAGCATCAAATCTTTTTGATGTTGGAAGTCCAGTAATAAAATCAACAGAGATATCTTCCCAGGGTGATGATGCTGTAGGAAGAGGACGAACTGGTAAAATAGCTTCAGATCCCTTGGATATAGCACATGTTGAACAGTGTGAAACAAATGATGTGACATCTTTATTGAGACCTGGCCAATAATAGTATTGAGATAAAAGTTGTTTGATGTGATTTTGACCTGCATGTCCACCCAATGGAGAGGAATGAAAAAGATTAAGAGCTTCTATATGTAATTCTTCAGGAATGAAGATTTGTTTTCTTTTGTTTAAATAAATTTGATATTCTGAACTATAACACCAGTGGGAAGGAAGGTGTAAGTCCACTGATGCTTGTTGTACATGAGAGAAGAAAGAAGAAGAGAGGGAAATAATTCATTGAAAAATATGAGGTAAAAGCATGACAATTTGTTTATTTGGTTCCGGTTTATTTTCAAAATGGTCTTGTCTGCGAGAAAGAGTGTCCACTCTTCCATTAGTTGGACCCAGTTTATAGCACATCTTGAAATTGTATTCTGCCAGTGTAGCTTGCCATCTAGCTTGCCATGGAGACAGATCCTGAGGTTTTTTCCAGTACTCCAAGTTTTTGTGATTTGTCCAGATCTCAAAGGAGTCTCAACCAATTAAATAGTGATACCAATTGCATAGAGCATGAATGACTGCAAGGAGTTCTTTGTTATAAATGGGGTAATTTAATTCAGCAGGATCCAAAGAATGAGAAATATAGGCTGCTGGTCACCAGAGGCCATCTTCATGTTGATATGATAGGACTGCTCCAATGGCAACATCTGAAGCATCTGTTTCGAGTTGAATGGGTTTAGAGGAGTCAGGATAACACAAGAGAGGTTCAGATATAAGGATTTCTTTGAGATGAACAAAAGCTGCCATACAGGCAGAGGTCCATTCAAACTTGACATCTTTTCTTGTGAGGAAGTTGAGGGGTCTTGTGATATTAGCAAAGTTTGGTACAAATCTTCAATAATAATTAGCTAATCCTAAAAAGGCCTGAACTTGTTTGATGGTTCTTGGTATAGGCCAATTTCAAACTGCACTAGTTTTATTAAGTTGCATCTGTATCCCCTTTTTAGACACAACCATTCCCAAATAATCAACTTGTATTTGGGCAAAGTGACATTTTGATGGTTTGAGAAAAAGGTCATGGTCACAAAAATGACCTAATACTTCTGCAACTATTTCCAAGTGCTGATTTCGGTTTTTATCCTTTGTAAAGATCATAATATTGTCAATATAAATGACCACATGTTCCCACATGTCATGGAATATATCGTTAACCATTGCTTGGAAAGTACTTGGAGAATTGCATATCCTGAAATACATGACCAAAGGGTCGAAAGCTCCGATTGGCATTGTAAACACACCTTTTCATTTGTCACCTTCTTTCATATGAATATTATTGTATCCCCACCTTAGATCCAAAGTGGTGAACATATCAGCTCTGTTTAACCTATTGATTAGTGTTGAAATCAATGATAATGGGTAATTGTTTTTTATGGTATAATTGTTGAGGTACCTATAGTTGATTACCATTTGTTTTCCACCATCTTTCTTGCTGATAAAGAAAACTGGTGGTGTTTGTGGTGACTTGGATGACCTAATATATCCTTTTTTCATCTCTTTGTCAACAAACTTGCATACTTCCTTCATTTCTTCATTTGAAAGGGAAATAATATGACCTTTTTTCAGTATGAAGTTTTCTTTTAACTCCACCACATGATCCCACAGTTTTCTGGTTGGCATGCATTCTGATTTGTGTTGTGAAAATACAGGAATAAATTCCCATAATTCCTTGGGTACTTCTTTTTTTAGCTGGGAGGTTTCTTCTTCTGTGACTCTTTGCAATATGAGATGTTTGTCACAGTCTGCAGAACATCTAGGAAAATCAATAGTTTTCTTTACCCAATCTATTTCTGGATTGTGGCATGAGAACCAATCATATCCTATTAAAAGATCCAAAGTTCCTAAAGAAGAAACATAAGCATTAATGCATTCCCTATGCCACTTCCCATTTTTTCCTTTGATGGCTATATAAATAATAACATAATGGGCTATTTTCCCAATGTTTTCTTTTGTTCCATCAGCATTATATACAGTTAGAGGTTTTGGCATATTCTTTTCATACAAACCATGTTTCCATACAAACTTTTGATCGATGAATGTTACCAATGCACCAGAATCTACTATTGCAAAGGTTAGTCCACATGATTCCATTTTCAAACTGTTTTTTCCTCTAACTTCTCCATCAATTTTTACACTTACACCCAATTCATTGTATTCTTTTCTATTAAATAGTTTGGCTAGATCTTGATGTTCTTCACTTCCTATTGCAAACAAATGTCTGTTAATATTATCAGACAGAATTAAGCACCCTATGTCTGGGGCCATGCTCGAACAAGACACCATTACAGAAGGAATTTTATTCCATTTCATTGTATAAACATTGAAAGAAGAGGAAAAAGAAGAAATAGAATTGCATACTGGAATATCCATTTCTAACCTAACAGACTCCCTTAGACTTTTCCTAATGCTTCCTTTTGTTTCCTTTCTGTTTCAAAAACATCCTGGAAATAAGCTCAAGCTTCCTCCATACTTCCCCATGATGCTGCAGGAATTTCCTGGAACCTGGCAGCATCCGCCATGTTATATACCAGTCCAATAGAAACTGGTTCTGCCATTTGCCAACTGTTTGCATCTGGTGGAGTAAAGTCTGAAAATTTAACAGGCTGCACATACTGCACCTGTGTTCCTTGTTGCCTCTGTTGTTGCCCCTGAGGCTGGGGTCCTTTTCCAAAATTGTTTGAGGGCCACAGTGCTGCTGGGTTAAAAACCCCACAGCAATCTTTTGCCATGTGCCCTGGCTTACCACACTTAAAGCAGGTTCTAACCTGCATGGTGGCTTGCCTATCTATCTCCATGGATGTACCATGCCCAGGTTGAGTGCCGACATTAGTGAAACAAGGAGGGGGTGGTTGTTGCGAATTGTATGTTGGTCAAAATTGTGAAAGGGGAGAATTCCTAGGAGGGTTGAATCAGGGAGTGAAGGTGGGTGTACTTCATTCTATGGCCATTCTTTTGAATGACCTTCCCAATCTTCTAATCATTCTGGCTAGTTCCTCTAGATTGTCTGTCATGCCCTGTATGCAGATTTGTTGATAGATCCTGTAATGAATCTGCAATCTCATTAACTTGACCACATGATCATCACTGATCTTCACATCTACCCTCAATACTTCAAACTCCTGCAGGTATTCATTGACTGAGTTCCTTTGCTGCAGTGCTTCTAACTTTTTGAGTGCTTCATGCACCAACTCATTGATGTGAAAGTATTTTCTTAGCTCTTCAGCTATGCCTGCAAAGTCAGGCCAGGCATTTACCCCATACTTCTTCACAGATCTATCTCCCTTGTCAAAGTAATCATCTTCCTTCTTAATATACCTTTCTTGCATGATCTGCGCATATCCCTCTGCTCTTCCCTCCAACCTTGATATTATGGCTGCTGTTTGTTCCTGATTACTCCTTCACTTCTGTTCTGCATGCCATATGACCATGCTTGTAAACCACTTCCTCCATGTCTTCTTCTCACCATTCCACTTCCCTGGATCAGCAATCTTCTTCAATAACCCTTCCATTTGCATAACTTCTTTGACCAGTGTTTTCATTATATCTCCAAGTTCCCCACTCATATTCATCCCATGTGTAGTAGGGGTCAACTGCTGGAAGAGGGGCTGGCAGTACGATGGTTGGGATTCTATTTCAATGGGGGATGGCTCTAATAGGATTGAACCTAACTCCATGGATTCTCCTTCTTGAAAGCTGCTCATATATGGGTTGAAGTTGGACAGCTTGGATTACTGTCTTGGGAAGTCGGAAAACAGTTTTTAGTGAGGAAGATGGACATAGAGATTGAAGCCTATCTGATATGGCAATCTTTCTGTCCCTGCCTTTCTTTTCCACAAAGTCTTTCTTTGTTTGCTCATCAAATGCATTGAATCTCCTTTGAAATGACTGCCTTTCAAAATTGTCATCCTCAAAGCCAAGTACTGCTTCAAAAATAAACTCTTTCAGCTGCTCCTCATGTCCCCAAGAATACTCTTTCTTCATAAAATGTTTCTTGATGACACCCTTGACTAGTATGGTAGTCTTGAGCAAGTGTTACGGTTTGCGATGTCAGTGTTTTCAACAATGAGCTCTTAACCCTAATCAAGGGCTTAAATGGTGTCAATGTCAGTGTGATGAGAATAAAGCTAGTGAGATAGAAGCCCTAGTGAGGCCACTTGCAGTAAAATACAAATGCTCAAGACTGGGGCTTGAGACATGCTAAGGCTACAGTGTTTATATGGTATGGAATGATGCATGGACCAAGACCCTGATGGGAGAATTCCCACAGACCCTGAGGCACCATCAAATGGAAAAGAAGCACTCATGAAAATAGCCAATTGGCTGAAAAAAACGAGGCTTCTGAAATGAAAGCAATATGGAAATGAAAACCAGGCTGAAGACATGAGGCTAACCCTATGCCCTGGGTCTAGACCTGTCATGTGACCCATCACATGCCTAGATAAGATAAAAGATTAGATAACCATGTGGAAAGATAAGATAAGGTC
>JBBPKN010001737.1:0-12744 GCA_038089275.1 Pulveroboletus cf. rosaemariae | reverse complement strand
CATAAGAACTTGTTTGTTTGGTTCTGGTTTGTTATCAAAATGATCTTGGTGCTGAGATAAAGCATCTGCTCTACCATTTGAAGAACCAGGCTTGTAAACCATCTTGAAATTAAATTCAGCAAGTGTGGCTTGCCAACAAGCTTGTCTAGGCAAGAGATCTTGAGGATGTTTCCAATATTCTAAATTCTTATAATCCATCCAAATTTCAAAAGAATCTTGTCCTATAAGATAATGACACCAGTCGCATAATGCACAAATGACAGCAAGAAGTTCCTTGTCATAAATTGGATAATTGAGTTTGGCTGCATCCAAGGAATGGGAGATAAATGCAGTGGGTTGCCATAAACCATTTTCCTGTTGATAAGAGAGAACTGCACCAATAGCAACATCTGATGCATCAGTTTCAATATGTACAGGTTTAAAGGAGTCAAGGTAGCAAAGAAGGGGATCAGAGATAAGGATATCCTTGAGATGCACAAAGGCTATCATGCAAGCAGTTGTTCAATTGAACTTGACATCTTTCTTGGTGAGAGAGTTGAGAGAATGAGCAATATTTGCAAAATTAGGAACAAATCAGCAATAATAATTTGCTAATTCTAAAAATGCTTGAATTTGTTTGACTGTTCTTGAAATAGGCCAGCTTCTGACTGCACTGGTCTTGTTTAACTGCATTTGTACCCCCTTTTTAGATACAACCATTTTTAAATAGTTAACCTGAGATTGTGCAAAGTGACACTTGGAGGGTTTAAGAAATAGGTTGTTATCACAAAGACAACCTAAAACTTGAGCAACAATTTCTAAATGCTGTTCTTTTGTCCTGTTTCTAGTGAAAATCATGATGTTATCAATATATATTACCACATGCTCCCACATGTCATGAAAGATATCATTGACCATGGCTTGAAATGTACTTGGCAAATTGCACATGCCAAAGTACATCACTAGAGGTTCAAAAGCACCTATAGGAGTGGTAAATGTGCCTTTCCACTCATCACCTTTCTTCATTTGAATATTGTTATAACCCCATTGTAAATCTAGGGTTGTAAACATATCTGCACCATTTATTTTCCACCATCCTTTTTGCTGATGAAAAATACTGGTGACATTTGAGGTGATTTTGATGACCTAATATATCCTTTTTTCATTTCTTTGTCAACAAATTCTCTAACCTCTTTCATTTCCTCATTTGATAAAGGAATAATATGACCTTTCTTTGGTACAAAGTTTTCTTTTAACTCTATACCATGATCCCATGGTTTTCTTGTGGGCATTCATTCTGATTCATGCTGGGAAAAAACTGGTAAAAATTCCCAAAGTTCTTGTGGTAATTCTTTCTTTAATTGTGAACTTTCTTCTTCCATTACTCATCTTGATATGAGATGTGTATTGCAATCACCTTCACACCTAGGAAAATCAATAGTTCATTTTACCCAGTTAATATCTGGGTTATGTCTTTTAAACCAATTATAGCCAATTAGTAAATCCAACATTCCTAAAGAAGAGACATATGCATTAATTCATTCTCTGTGCCATTTACCATCTTTTCCTTTTAGAGCTATATATATTATCACATAATGTGCGATTTTTCCAATGTTTCCTTGTGTTCCATCTGCATTGTAAATGGTTAGTGCCTTTGGTAAGTCTTTTTTATATAACCCATGTTTCCAAACATATTTCTGGTCAATAAACATTACCAATGCCCCTGAATCCACAATGGCAAAGGTAAGGCCACAAGATTCCATCTTAAGCCCATTATGTCCCCTGACTTCTCCATCAATCTTGACACTTACACTCAATTCATCTCGTTCTTTTCAATTAAATAATTTTGCTAGATCCTTTCTTTCTTCACTTTCTATGGCAAATAAATGTCTGTCAATTTCTTCAGATGGAATTAAGCACCCTATCTCCAGGGCCATGCTCATTCAAGATGCTATCATGGAGGAAGAAACTTGCTTCCATTTCATAGTATGAGGACAAAAAGATAATAGAAAAGAAGATTAATTATATACTGGGAGCTTCATTTCTAGCTGAACTGACTCCCTTAGGCTTTTCCCAAAGCCTCTTTCTGTTTCTGCTCTGACTCAAACACATCCTGGAAATATGCTCTTGCTTCCTCCATCAAACCCCACAAAGTGGCTGGGATTTCTTGGAACCTTGCTATATCAGCCATGTTATAAACCAGTCCAAGAGAAACTGGTTCCACAGTTTGCCATCCATTTTTGTCTGGTGGAGTAAACTCTGAAAAACAAACTGGTTGAACATAAGTTCCTTGTATTTACTGTGCTTGGGGATTGGCTTGCTGTGGGCCTTTCCCAAAATTATTTGAAGGATGAGAAGCTGTGGGGTTAAAAGCTCCTCTACAATCCCTAGCCAGATAACCCAGTTTACCACATTTATAGCAGGTTTGCACCTGCTGCTGCACCTGCCTATCTATCTCCATAGGAGCCCCTTTTCCTGGTTGAGTTCCAATTACTGTGAACCTGGGTTGATTTGGATGAGGGGGAGGGTAGCAAGGTTGATAGGTGTTGGTTGGAAAATATCTAGGGAGAGGGTATCAGGGAGTGAATCTTGGAGCTGATCTTTCAATAGCCACACACTCAAATGCACAACCAATCATTCAACATTGCTCTTGAAAGAGAATATAATCCTCTTTTATTCCCTGCATGCAGGCTTGCTAATATACCCTATATTAAACCTGTTCTCTCATCAGCTTGAGAGCATGGTCATTACTTATCTCCACATCTCTCCTCAATACTTCAAAATCCTGGAGATACTCATCAATAGAGAAGGTATGTTTCAATCCCTCTAGCTTCTTCAAGGACTCATGTATTAGCTCATCTATATGGAAATAATTTCTGAGCTCCAGTGTAATTCCTGTGAAGTTGGGCCATGCTGCTAGACCCATCATCTCCCTTGTGCCTTCAGCATTCAATCTGTACTTGGTTTCAGCATCCCTAAACCTTTCCAGAGTAATCTGGGCAAATCCCTCTGCCCTCCCTTCCAATCTGGATAAAATGGCTGCAGTTAATTCCCTATTGTTCTGCCACCTCTGCTCATCTACCCAGACTGAAAGAGAGGCATACCACTTCCTCCACTTCTTCTTGTCACCTGTTCACTTCCCTGGATCACTGATCTTCTTCAATCCTCCCATCTTGATAAGTTCTTTGACCAGTAGCTTCATCATATCTTCACTGTCCAAAGTCATATTCGTTCCAGTTGTAGTAGGGATTATACACTGGAAGGGGCACTGGGGCCTGGAGTATGGGATCAGAGTGTACCTCAGCTGGAGTACCAGGTCTGGTTGCTGCTGGGGTTGCTGGGATAGGATTGATCCTAGCTCTGTTGACTTGGGCTCATTGGACAAGCTTGCATAAGGGTCAAAGTTCAACAGGATTGGTTATGGTTTGAGGAATTCAGGAAACTGTTCTTAAACTTCTAGATGGTCTGAGAGAGCAAAGTCATTCTGTTATTGCTATCTTTTGATCTCTACCTCACCTAGCTATAAAGTCTTTCTTTGTCTGTTTATCAAATTTATCAAAACAAGTTTGAAAAGAAAGTCTTCCTAATTTGTCATCTTCAAACCCAAGCACTGCCTCAAATATGAAATCTTTCAACTGCTGCTCATGTCCCCACAAGTATTCTTTCTTCATCAAAAAACATTTTTCAGCAATAAGTGCCCTTGACTAGTAATCATAGTCTTGAGCAAGTGTTATGTGCAATATTGGACTTGGTACAGAAGAGCAATAAACCCTAGACAAGGGCTTCAATGTCGATGTTGGTGATATGAGAGTAAAGCAAAAGTAAATGAGCTTTATAGAGACACTTGCACTAGATAATACAAATGCTCAAGACTGGGGCTTGAAACATGCTAAGGCTACAGTATTTATCTAGTACAGAAGAGTGCATGGACCAAGACCCTGATGGGAGTATTCCCATAGACCCTGAGGCACCATCAAAAAGAAAAGAAGCACTTGTGAGAATAGCCAATGGCTGAAAAGGAGTGAGGCTTCTAAAATGAAAGAATGACAGAGATTAATAACAAGTGTAAGGCATGAGGCTAACCCTATGCCCTGGGTCTAGACCAGTCATGTGACCTGTCACATGACTTAATAAGATAAAAGATTAGATAACCACATATATAGATAAGATAAAGTTATGTGATCAAAAAATGAAAAATGCGGACTATAACAAGAAGGACTCTTGTACAGACTGTATGTGGTCTTAGAAGAACTGACTACTGACTTCTGGACTGAAGAGAGTAGAAGATTCTAAAAAGAAATGTATTTATAAAGTAATCAAGACTAGAGAGTCTTGACTACTCTGGGATATTCTTTAAATATTACTCAAGAAAGTACATAAACCATGTAGTCTATGTACACTAGTATGGGCCTCATACTAAATAGGAAACTGGGCATAGAGCATGCTTACTGAGAATATGGCAGAAGATCATGCAAATATAGAAGAATAAAAAAGAAGAGTAATCTAATGTAATGAAAGGTCAGGGTCAACAGATATAAAAAGGAAACCAAGGTCAGAAGGCTAAGAAGATACATTTAAAGATCTGCCATGATCAGATCCAATTGATGGTCCTTGAGATCAGATGAGATCAGGAAATTAGATCCAGAGATCTAATCCTATTGTTATAATGTACTTTTTCATTTTTACTCTTTTTGAACTTATTATCTTACTACTGTAGCTCTTCACCTTGTCACATCACATGACCCTTTCACCTCTTCACCTCTTCACCATGTCACCCTTTCACCTTTCACATCTTCACATGACACAAGTCTAGAGTGATCTAGACTCTAATGTCACACCTCATGTTTATCTCATGTATTTCTAGGTCCCTGCTCTCTTATTGCTATTGGATAGCTTACAGTACAATACTTTAGGGCCAGTAGCAGTTACATGATCTGTGCACAATATGTAGCAATATAAAAGGAGGTCAGCTCAAGCCTGGGTTTTCCCAGTCTTGCACACTTGAATCTTCCAGTTCTTGTTCTCTCTTGGCTCTTACTCTTTTCTCTTCACTATTGCCTAGTTCAGTGCCACTAGTTCAAAAGCATCACTCAGGATTAGGATCAGTCAGCACACACCAAGGCTAGGTGTTAGGTTTAGGTCAATGCATCTACAGTTGTGTTTCACCTATACTCTAGATCCTGAATCTTAAGGGAATTGAAAACTTGTAAAAGGAAACAAACCATAGATTAGGATTACTAGTGTATATCCCATATCAGGAGTATGATTTTCACAGTCACATGAGTAGGGAAGTATAGTGTACAAAAAGTTTGAAGTGCTAATATTATATTATAACAGAGCATATAGCCATCTAATATTACTTTATTTGTAAAAAGATTACTAAGGAAGTGTTACAATTTCCTCTTTTCTTTCCTCTTTTCTTTGTCTCCTTACTTAGCTTCTATTCTTCTCACACCTAGGGTACTTTCTTGTTTATTTTTTCCAAGTAAATTTCACTCTTCTTGCACTTTGGCCTTGTTTAGGCTGCTCTCTTGTTATGCTCTTTGCCCAGGCCTTCTATCTTTCAATCAGCTGACTTATAATCATTCCATCACTTTCCATCTGTTTTCACATGGATACCTTACTTATCATTCATCAACATGATTAATATAGTTATCTCTGCTTGAACCTTCTTAGTTGTACTATAAAGTAGTGTACTTCCTGTCTCCTCTTTCCTCATACTACTTCTACCTTGTAATCATCTCACTGTCCTCACATTTCCTTGTCCTTGTACCTAGTACTTGGAATCCACTATTTATATTCTGGCACTTATTCAGAGAGTTATCAGTGTCTGACTTTAGCATATCCCTGGGAGTATAGCTGGTACTACTAAGGCACAACACTTTGTTTGTCACCTTCCACTTTTTCTTGAGGCTTACCTTTGGTAGAGCCTCTTCCATTTCTCACAGCAAGATCTATGCCTATCTCTATCTGGGCCTAGTGTAACAGGAAAATATATCCCTTAAATACCTGCTAATCAATGTACAGATCACTGACATCTTGATCAAAGCATTAAGTTAGAAGAAGCATGTCCACTTTATGAAAAATATGGGTTTGACACTATAAGAAGTATTTTAGTAAGTAAATGTGTTGAAATTTCTTATATTACTCTCAAATGATCTTCTAGTTATTTTCTTCCTTATTCCCTTTCAACTTTACCCTTGCTTGTTCCTGTCACTACACCAAACATTTCTTATGTAATCATGGCAGTTCTAATGTAATGTTTTTGGCTTACTATACCTTAGTCTTTATCCATACAAAACTAAGGTGAGATAATTTTATGTAGTTATATCATTTACCCACTAATCAGTATCTTACAAGGCCCACTTGTGTATAGGTTAGTTTTCTAAGAGAATAAACTTAGTCTTCATTCATATAAAACTGAGATTCACTTATGTATAGTGCATTACCCTCAAAAGTGATTGTTAGAATTTGTTGATTACCTACGCTCTACCGCTTACATAAGCTAATAGTTACGTCGGACCACTAGTTACATTAGGATACTTAGTGACTACAAGTATCCTGCAGGTTAGTATCTATCTATCTATCTAATATATAGTGACTACAAGTATCCTGCAGTTTTACAGTGATACCTCTCAATGGTAATACCCCTCTCTTCTATTACAGGTGAACTAAAGACCAGGCCTGGAAGAGCATTGTGTTGAAATTCTTTATATCCTCCCTTCCTTCTTTTTTACAATACTTGCATTTATTCATAATTGGTGTTCATTCTTACGTAATCAGGTCAATCTTTGACTTTGCCATGTGCCTCAGTCTTTCGTTCAAATGAAACTGAGGTGAGACACTTTCATACATTTATTACATTCACCAACTAAACAGTACCTACAAGGCCTCCCTGTGTCTAGGTTAGTTTTTGGGAATGATCGCTAAGTCTTTTGTTCATACGAAACTGAGGTCTTCCTATGTCTAGTGTCTAGTGTATCACTCCGATTAAGTACGACCTCTCAAAACATTGGATCAGGTATATCTACCTTACCCTAGCCTGACAGTGCTGTAAGCCCATTACTGCCGCATATCGTACATCTTGCTTCGTTCAGTTCACGTACACTGCGTTGCTTCGCTGCCCTCGCCTCGTCTCGTCGCATAGATCGTGGCCTAGTTCTGTACCTGCCGTTAGCCACGGCGTACTTACAAGCACCCCCCGTCTGAGGGAATCACTCTTCTCTCATGTATTGTCAGTTGAGGCAATGGAGGACTTTACCCAGTTCAGCGCGGCGCTCAGCTGACCTGGACAAGGGTATCACCTTCAGGTCCTCCCACGCGTCGACTTTCAGGAATGTATCAATACTATCAGGACTACTTCTAACGAACGCATTTTGCCCTTGACCGATAGCCCAACTACCCTGATATGATCTTCATCAATTCAACATACAATAAGTATGTATGTGATCAACATCCTACGCGCTGATCTGCTCGACTTGCGCTAGCTTCCTGCCTTGAAGCTCATCCTCTGCCCTTCATGTCTCCCGGTATCGAAACTCAAAAACTTGTGTGTAGTACGTCTCTGGCCTTCATGAGGGATCCTCTTACGATGGAGGTACAGTGCCACTACTGGTACACCAGAAGGTCCAAATCCCCGGAGTTCTCTTTCACGATCTGCTGCTGCGTAGGCTGTGTACCTACCTACGTCCACTGATACAAAATACTCGAAGGACAGTGCCAATGCGATTTGAGCACATTACACCCTTGTTCCTTGTCCATGTCTTTGTTGCACTGATGTATCTCACTAGATTCCTGTCCGTGCTCTTTGTCTCCCCCTCCCTATTCAAATCCGAGGGCGAAGACCACTCAGATGGCCCTAGTCACCAATTAGTCTCAGCCGCAGTTACGAAGCGAGAGATCGACTGAGTTGGATTTGAGCACCCCTCCGACTCGATGACTAACAAGCACCACAATCATTCGTAAGTTCGATACCATGAACTTGAGCAATCGCTGAGATGGATATTCGGGCGAGAGATGTTTATCAAACTAAAGCGAATCTCTGTTCGGTTCTACGTCATGGTAGACAGCGAAAACCCGACAAAGTAGACGTCGAACAACAAAGGTCAACCGGCAAGGATGTTGTTGAATGGGATGAAATTACATTGTAAGTCATTTCCCTGCCCACGTTGCTTGCTGTAGTGCCAATCAGATCCAAGATCCTCGGGTCGCCCATCGAGGATACCTCTCACGCTACTTGCATCGTTTGAGTCGGGACTGCCCCTGGGGAACGGAGAGGTTCCCCGTGCGTTTGGGACTACTATTGGCAGGTTGGTTGATCATAACAGTCACCCCCATGCATTTCCATTTCTCATGTGCACCACGAAATGTTGTTGTATAGCCATCAAACGTTCGGCATAACGATGGAGAGGCTATATCTCTTCATCTACCTCTCTTCGAGTTGAGATCGACCGATGGGTTTGTAACCGGGACAAATACGCGGCTACCTTAATCGTGAGTGGATCGTGTTAGTTCAGAACTGAACATAGGCTGATCTTGGGTCAATAGTTACCAGAGCCGGAAGAGATGCGTCGAATAGGGTGGTTGACAGATCTTCGCTTGCTCGTTATCGCGAACTTGAGGGGCGATGGCATCTCGACGAATCAATTAGTCACCTCGAACATCCTCGACGCCTGTTTCCTCCAGTCGGGGCACTGTACTGTTTAGCCTGATTGATGTGCTGTCGAGCGAACTAACTATGCTGACCGTTAACTAACTGATATCAGACCGAGCTTTGTCTGCGCGCTCGTGGTTGCCCAGATCATCCACCCACCTCGCCCAGCCTCGGAACCACTCATCATGTTCATTTCCCAAAATAACACGATGAAGTGAACGAAGAAAAGGGTAGAAGTCTCCTCGACCAGGTATGGGTGTTACCTCGGTGGATAGTTATACATTTCACGCAGCAGTTCTAGTATCCGGCAGCAAGCGGGACATGCGTTACTGCTGGTGGAGGATCCACAAGTCATTGAAGATTACGTTGAGTATGACGGAGAAGTTCAAATGCTGGGATAACTTTGCTGATCCTGACAAGGCAAGTTATCTGGTGATGATCGAGATGGTAGTGCGATCCACCTCTGGTAGTCACCCTGATTCACGGCTGGACTCCCTCGACACCCTTATTTGATTCGCTACTGGCACCTCGAATGCACAGACGACGTTGACCTGGAGAAATGAAATGTGTTTCGATCCATGAGGACTCAGTGAGACCACTCCTAATAGACGTCCAGACAAACCTTCATGGCCATACAGTCTTGCGCACTCACCGCCGCAGCGCTATATGCGCTTTGGTCTGAAGAGGTTACTTGGACGAGAAAAGACGAGGTGCGACTCACACCTGATGGTCATCCGTACAAGCCTTTAGGTTTTATGTTCGTACTTGTTTGTTTCTGTTCCGCTTTCAACGTGTTCTGACCTTCCTCTGGCCCATCATCACCTTCTCTCACACAGCCCGTTCACCAACAGATCCGTTTCCTGGCCATTTTCGAGCCCCGAGGCTTGGACACAACGTTTGTTGCCTTCTCTGACATGACTCGTCTCTACGCCGTTGGCATAGATGGGCCTTTTCGTCTCTCCACGACCCATCATTACCATCAGCCACAGGTAAAGAGTGTGATGCCGCAGTCGCAGACCAGCGACTCGGCATGAAAGAATCGTTTCTCTGCCAAGGGCGGCAATGTTTAGAAATCGGTAGTGTACATGCGCACCATATAGTCTTTTTCCCCCTTCAAGAGGTCAGTTATTAGAGTACAGGATCTGTGAAGATATGTAACGACGAGGAGACGTCGGACAACTTATTGTCAAGGTATTGTACAATTTATACTGGGAGAACGTCAAGAAAGTGGGGTCCGACAATGAGACGGATAGACACCAGTCATTTCATAGAGTATATGCCTCCCCCCTTCCTCCAACTTTCATACTTCTCAACTTTATGGCAGGTATCGGAATCTGGGTGCCTAACGTACGTATGGTAGCGTGAGCTCGCAGATTGGTTCCATGTGGGGCGTTGGCATTGCAGGGAAGGAGATACACGCACCTTGTCAGCCAGCTCGGATGTATCCACAGGTTCATCGTGATCGGGTTCGCCATACAGGACGTTGCGACGCTTGTTCTCTCGCTGGTACGAGATCTAACCAATGGGAAGGGGAGGAAGATCTAGGATCCACAACGAGATATCGAAAGAGAGCGTGGGACGACGTACACTAAGCACGAACGCGGAGAACGCGGCCAGGAACATGAGGGCGCCATTCACTATAATGTGAGAGAAAGGAAAATAGCGTCATGTGTGAAGGTGAACATCGTTGGTTCCGTAGTTAGACAGCCTACCTCCAAACCCGCGTCTGTTCCGCCATCCGTCCAACAAGTCAGCCGGTGAGATGGTTAGTCAGTATGATCTCAATGTGCAGAGGGGGCAGAGCCTCGACGCACGAATACGCTGGACCCTCGGTCAGGGGGTACAAATACGACCCCAAAATACTCCCGACTTGTCCAATCGCGCCGAAGAGAGGCATACCCGCTGCGCGCTTCGTTTCTGATCCCAGGTTATGCGTGACTGAGAGGAACCAGTGCGGGGTCATTGTTCAGTAATGGACCCACTCCCCCAAGTGGGACATGAGAGCATATTGAGATACTTACACCAGGCGAGAATGAGACCCAGACTAGCATACGTACCAGCAGCGATGCAAAACGTAGCAAAATACCGAACATGAATGTGGGCTTGTGAGAAATACAAAAGGATCCTGGATCCATGTGGAGTGAGAGACAGCACAGAACAAACAAATTCGAAACTGACATGTAACCGATCCCTCCTAATACACATCCGGAAACGACCATGAGCCCACGGCTCTGAATCCTATCTGAAATATACGACGCGGTCACCAGGATCAAACCGGCCACCACATAAGGAGGGACAGTCATGAGCTGCGATATTGCGGCTGCTAGAAACGATACAATTGGTTGGTCCTCCTCTCAGATATTTCTAGGGGCGCACATACAATGCCCCATTGTCTCGATGATTGTGGGTAAAAAAGCTGACAAAGAATGAAGCGCGCAGTTCAGCCCAAAATACATCACACCAGCGACATATACCTAAAAGTGAGATCAATTAGAGCGCAGTGGCACACAACAGAGAAACTTGCCCTCCAGTCCAAGAAGGCAGCGACGACGTGACCTGAAATCCAGATCAGTTGACAGGAGGGAGGGAGGAGCTTAGATGTACGCAAGTTCACCACTGCTCCGACATCTCCACTTGTGCCTCTATTCATGCGTTCTAATGCCAACTTGCGCTCTGCAGGCGTCAAAAAATTGGTCGATTCCGGTCGCCCTGGTAGGAGAAACAAGCATAGGACCCCGATAAGTATCGTCGGAACACCCTGTGGCACATTTGCGAGTGAATGGCAGGGCATTAAACCACAGACCGACCTCTATAATGAACAGCAACCTCCAATTTGAAATGGGCATCTTGACATGCTGAATCCCATAAGCAAGCAGGCCGCCAAACGCGCTAGCGACAGAGGCAAAACCAAACCAACAAGCGACCCGTGTTCCATATTCGGCTTTGGTATAGTAGAATGCTTTTAGAAAATGATGTCAGCGTGGGCCGATGGTGATAGAAGGACCTACAAAAATATAATACGACTGAAGGACCGAAAGCTGCCTCAAAGACGCCGAGACCCAATCGTGCGATAAGAAGGCTTTCAAAGTTGTTCGCAATGGACTGTCGGGTTCCATAGTGATAAGGTGAGAAAAGGGATGCCGCAGACAACTACTCACCATCAACGTAGAACATAGTCCCCATAGGATAGCTGAACAGCCGACCCATAGCCGAGGATTATAATACTTGGAGAGTATGGTGCATGGTACCTGGCACAGAATCTAATCTCTAGGGTGTAAGCATGGGAGTAAAACGGAAGCGGCCATTGGGCTGCGCACTGACATAAGGTATAAAAAAGATTGCGACCAACCAGTCAAAGAGTAGGCCGGTAGGGTCGCCTCCAAGCACATCTTGTGGCAGCCCTTGAAGGCGTGCATTACCCAAGCTGGATCGATCTAGGACTGGAAAGACATAGTCAGATGAAATGCAAGTGATTTTAGATAGCGCCAAAACGCACACGCGAACAGGTAAAGAACGCAGGTGATAGGCAAGATCCTTCGGTCGAGTTTGCGCAAAAGCCTTTTCTCTGTGATGCACGGCTCATCCAACTGCAGCAGAGGGGCATCTTCGCAGGCGTCATAAGTGCCAAGGACCTCGTCTGAAGGCAAGAGGACGTCAGGGTCAGCGGATTTGGTGTCCATTGTCAGTCTGTGAGCGCACTGCGAGTGACTATCAGCCAAGGTCTGCTGCCACCCCCGTCGAGAGCCGAAAAGGTAATTACATGTGACGATATCGGCTACGACGACGGTATCCGGGGCAACTAGCAAAAACCCCTCGAGACAAGTCCGGATGGTTAGCACAGTGGGGTTGGACTGGCGAGCACTGCGGGCGGTAGGCAACCACAGCACCAGTGACAGGGACGCATCGACGTCAGACGAGGACACACGAGGCTACGTCTGGTGCTGGTTCCACTGCGAACCTGACGAGATGCAGCCAATGATGATCCAGCACGCGCCTTCTTGAAACACTCTCATCCATGACAGCTATGACACCCCCCTTTCGCCTTTCCTTTTCCTTTAAGTTTCTCCTTTCATTTTCCCTTTTCGTTTACTTTCGCTTAATTCTCTCGGTGA